>JALLOZ010000275.1:0-13617 GCA_036939875.1 Thalassiosira pacifica
TTGAGAGTGTTGAGTTCTTCCGCAAAATGAAGAAGGAACGCCAATTCCAGGCAGATACCTGGGGTGTTGTGACAAAGCGAGATGTGAATCTCACGAAAGTGGTTGAAAAGAAGTATAACCAGGCTGAGGCCTGGTTGAAGAACTGTTACTAGTTCGGACGGTATGAATCATGCATAGGCACGCCTTTCCTCTACATCTCTCGAACTTTTTAGTGCTGATTCGGAAATGCGAGAGGTCTATCATTGATCGCTTCTATTGAGATGATGTTTTGGTTCAAAAATAGGAGTAACGTAGAATTGGGTTGATTGATGGGCTTGTTGATATTGATGGTCCCACTCTAGGGACTGGGATAAGAGCTTGAGGTCCGCCCACGATATTGCTGGTCGTGCAACGACGACAACTAAATAATGAACTAGGTATTGTAGACGAGTGAATGAACAAATAGGAATCAATACAATTCTACACAGATACCTTTATTTGTGACATTAAGAAGTCAGTGTCAACTACTTAGTGCTTCAACAACCAGTTCGATCTAGACAACAGGTAACATCATACTACCTCCTATTGTCTTGTGCACCCACCACATCCAAGACTCAGTCTTGTGGCTGAATATGACTGAAATGCGACTGGAAAACTCTGGGATTACATCTGAGCCCAAGAAGTGCAAATCAATCAATATAACGATTGATTTTCTAACCATATGAATTCATCTAAACGAAAAGACATATAATATTCAAGAAGAACGAACAGCATGAATGATCCACACGATCTGAGCACCATCATTTTTTAGTGTGAAGGCTGATGAGCGGCCTCCTGCATCTTTCTCTTGCTCTTCTTTGCCGCAGTGTCATCACCCCCTGCCGCATGATGCCGACTTCTACTGCTCTTGGGCTTGCTGGAGTGCTTCTTGACATCCTTCGATGATCTATGCTTCTCTCTATCATTCCCCTCTCTAACGTTCTTCGTAGACTTTCTCCTCCGCTCGCCCGAATTCAAACCACGTTCTGACGCGGAACCGCGTTCTGACGTGGCACGTCCGCCCTTGTTCGAACCACGTTCCGACCTCGCCCGCTCAATTCCCTGTCTTGCAACTGGAGCACCTTCAGAAGGAGGTTCCTCCAATGCCAATGCGGCAATGTCCGAAAGACTCTTGCCATTGTTCTTTATTGAGGTCATGCTGGACGTTAATGACGACTTTAGCTGTGCAAGCGATGGACGACTGTTATGCCTTCGCTCCAACTTGCGATGACGATGGTGCCCATGACCGTGGGATGAGACATGCTTGTCAGTTGGAGTCGCGTGGCGTTTTGATTTGTGCTTCCGAAGTTTTGCTGTCCCTGCTCCTCCTGCAACTTCGGGTTCGTCAGTGCTGACAGTTCCCCTCCTGGAACTCCTGCTGGATCCTTTGGAACCCTTGTGCACAGATTGATGACTTGCGTTGAAGTCTGAGCTTGATCGAGAGGACCGCGACCTTGAGCCCATACTTCTATGGCTGCTTGTTTTCGGTGATTTAGGACGACCACCACTCGGTAACTGCTGTAAGGGCTTTTCTTCCGGGGGATCAGATTTCAAATGGGGCAGGTAATTGTTTGTCTGGGTCATCTCCGAATCGTACAAATCCGTATTCGACTGGCCCAGGTGACGATCGCTACCGTCACGCCGCATGCTGGGCAGTTGCAATGCTTCCAACTGGGACTCGTAGCTATCATGAGTCTGATGATGCACTGCCTTATTGCTGCTTCCATGAGCTTGAGCACTATGATGTCCTGTGGGGACCTTGCCCCGATGTTTGGCATTGCTGTTACTCCTCGTCATGGGCTTGTCATCATCAGAGCTGTCTGATGAGGAAGAGGAATCGTCGCTATCATTGTCCGAACTGCTTCCACTGCTGCTGCTACTGTCATCACTGTCAGATGAGGAATTGCTATCTGAACTGGAGCTAATATCGCCAATGAAGTTCTTCCTGACAGAAACCCGCATGGAGCTCATGGCCCTGGAGAGACCTCGTTTTGGAGCAGCTGTGGATTTTTTTTGCGGGCGGTCTTCTTACGGTTTAAGCTTTTCTTGGCACCCTCAGAACTGGCTGCAAGATCAATGTCATCAGGATCAAAGCCGCCAGCGCCAGTGAGTGACCCTCGAAAAGATTCCATCATATTAGTCAATGTGGGTCTTCTCTTCTTCCCCGCTTTCGGATGTGTAGCTCCTAACCCCGTGCTGGTGTTGGCTCGTCTGAGGCCCATGGTCTCATTGTCCACATCTTCTCTGCCATTATCCCCAGGACGACCCTGTGTAGTCACCCTCCTCCTGATCTTCTTTTCCGCGCCAATTTTCTTCTTTTGGTCTTCTCCTTCATTGTCAACTAGATTCTCACCTTCAAGGGGATTGTGAATGCCAGAACGTTTGAGCGACAGACGGACAGACAAATCACTGATGCCCTTTTCCATTTTGTCTCGTTTAGAGAGTTTGATTTTTCTTGGCGGCAGGGCCGCAGCCTCGTCATCATTATCACTTGGAGTAGGATTACAAAAAGGTGAACAAAAAGATGTGAGATCAAACCAGGGATGAGAAAGTAGTTTGAAGTATCAGGCAGGGCCAAAAAATGAAAACAAAGGATCCATACACACTATTGAAAAAAACAGGCCAGTCAAGTCAGGGATAGTGTAGTGGACAGAGACTTGTCTCATCAATGGGGCGGTGTCTTCTTTTGCCCGCGGCCTTGGACTTTTGGATTCGAGTATAGTCAAATCTGGCAAATCAGCAAAATGGTAGAATGTGTCCCAGAAATGAAAATGACCAACGAGACTGCTCCAAAGGTGCAACATCCTTGACTGAACTCAAGATAATTTACGCATCAACAATTTTGGGTCATTTGGACGATCGACTGAAGCCAGTCTTTATGCGAAAGGAATATCTGAGCAGGTCTGTGTCGAACAGTGTTACACCCCAAATGCAATCAAAATTGAACTGATCCTCAGACAAAGCTCATCCTGCCCTCCTGGCTTGTCTGCTTTGATGGTATTAACATGGTGAATATTCGCCAGCCCAACTAAATCAAACAAGGCTTGTGGATGCTTTAGGCCAACACTTGCGACATCAATGACACTCTGGTGACACAACAAGCCGAAATGTCTTTCTGGCAAGCAAGGAAAGAATCATGACTCAAAATGATACATTCGACCCACAGCAACAATTTTCAGCCAGGAATCAATGAAATTTTCCACTTGCAGAAAAGCCACAATGGTAGAAGAGATGAATAACCTTCATCCAAAATGAACATTAACCGAAACAGAAATTCCATTCGCAACAGAACAAAATCGTCAACACGAAATAAAAAAACGCACTCACCTCGGTCCACCCTCGCCCTCGTCCTCATGACCCTCCTTGCCACTTTTATTCCCCTCCTCCGACAACTCCTTATGCGAAGTGGTCGTCCCTCCAGACTTGTTGTCCGCCGTCCGCGTCTGGCTACCCACCGTAGTCGACACGTCGGCACCCGCCCCCGATGCTCCCCTGGAGGTGTGCGAGTAATTCAGCCCCGAGGCATTGGAGGCCGTGAAGTTGCTGTCCGTTTCCGAATTCGAGGTTCCGTTATTCTTCTTCCTGCGACGTCTCCTCTTCTTCTTAATCGAGTCCTGTGCCTGCCCCTGCCCCTGCTGTTGCTGTTGATCGCCCTGTGATGGCGATGCCACCGCGGGCCTGCCGCCGGCTGCTGCAAAGAGTCGGTCCAATTCGCTATCGTCCGAATCGTATGCGGCACTGCCCAGCCTTTTCATTTCTTTCTTGCTCTTCTTGGCGGCAGCAGTTTCGATTATGGGGGTGTTGCTATCCGGGTTGTCATCTCCCTGCAAAAAATCGTCCACCAGCGATCCATCCAATTTGTCATTGTCATCTTGATGAACGGCAGCCTTCTTGCCATGATGCCCATCCAATTCGCCATCATCATCATCATCTTGAAAGACAACCTCTTGAACAACAGCCGCCTTCTTGCTGTGCTGCTTTTTCTTGGCGCCCTTCTTCTTCTTCTTCTTCTGCTCCTTCTGCTCCTTGGCCAGCAATTTCGCCTCCCGGGCCTTGTGTCGCTTCTCCTTCTCTTCCTTCAATTTGGCTCGTTCCCTCTTGATGTACAATCCCCCGGCCACGGCGCTGATGACCAGTATCGCTACCGCGGCAATGACCACAACGAGCCAGAGGGGCATCGACTCCCCTCCGTTGTCCCCTCCGGTGGACGAGCCCCCTTCCTCCGAGGAATTTTCGGCGAACGTTCCGTAATATCCGTCGTCGAATTTGAATTGTATCATCGCCCTGCTCAGCTCTTCCTCCTCGTCCTCCTTATACATACTACTACTACTACTACTAAGGATATCCGCGGTTTCGCGCACGGCAAGCTTGTCCAACTCGAAATAATACAACGGCAGCAACTTATCGCAATCGAAGCGATTCACCACTCCTATACCAATCTCTTTGTATTCTTCGCCCGTGAGGGGATCTCGCCCGGTCGCCACCTCGTTGCCCGATGCGGCGTCAGAGGCGGTACCACTACTAGTCCCATCGACGGCGTTGCACTCCTGCCCGTAACCGCTCCGCTGTCTCATGCTCGTGACGAGCTCGTAGCGATGTTGATTCAACGTGTTCGACAGGGCTTGGCCGAAATTGGATGCGGTTTTGACCGCGGCCGTCTCCATCGCGGCCGCGTTGGGGTAGTCCTTCTCGCTGTACTCGACGTAGATTTGGAGTTGGAATACCAGATGCGGATTCGGCAGGGCCAGCGCATTCCTGTGAGGAGGCGCCATGTAGTTGTAGTTGTTGTTGGCGTTATTGGCAAACGCAGTGACATTGTTGTTGTTGTTGTTGTTGTTGATTCCTCGGAGATTGCGACCATTCGCGTNCGAGCCGAGGAATGGGATTTCGGAAGGCCACTACTACTACTCGGCAATATCATCGATCCACCGCGTAGATTCCTAGTCGGAGCCAAACCCTGACTTCGATGAGTCCTCTGCCGTCTTCCCCAATCAACTTTGCTCGCCGAATCCACGGTCGACGCTGCCCCTCCCCCATTATCCCCCGCGGCTTGATCCACGACCTCGACCAAACTCCACTGATTGACCAAAATTGCTTTCACGAGCACAATTTCTTGCTTCCCTGATCCAGAATCGTTGTCGCCCTTGGCCTTGAGCTGTTGCTCCACGAACCTTGTGAGAACATCAACCAGGACTGGTGTGTCGACTAGCATACCGCGAGAGTTGGTGTGTCGATAGTTTGTAGAGGTGTTGTTGCTCGATTGTTGGTTTGATTGACTTTGACTTGATTGTTGGCTATTGAAGGATTGCATGTCCTGGTCCAGTATTTCTTCGGCGAGGTAGGATCGGATGGAGAGGGCGTCGTAGGTCGATGTCCGTTCGAATTTGAACCGCTTATCGTCATTTCCATTTCCATTTCCATTTCCATTCCCACTCCCCTCCAGCCCCTCTGACAAGAGGACATAATTATTTTGATTATTCCCATTTCCATTTTCATTCTCGGGACTGTGGTCCGGATTGAATTCCATTCCCAGCATGAGGGTACTGTGCGCCCTCAGCGGCAATGGCCACGGGGTGTCTAGCATACCCAGCGGGGAGAGGGACAGCGTCCGATCGTACGATTGTTGTTCTTCCAAGTAAGCATCGTAGCCGTATGCGCTGTCGTTCGGGAGGGTTATTTTTCGTATCGTGGAGACGTTGTCGTCATAATTGTTGTTGTCGTATAAATCTGTCGTCATCGTCGTCGAGGATGCTGCTCTTGTCGAAGCGTCGTCCCAGACGTACCATTCGCGCTTGGCGTCAGAATATCCGAAGCATTGTGCGGTGCGGGCGCGATATCCCCTGTTCACGAGTACTTGGCCATTATCGTAGCGCTCGCCCTTTCGGTTGTCGTTGTGGGGTATCCATCGAAAGGGATCCGTAATTTGCGCATTATTGTTAATGTTGTTGTTGTTGTCATATTCATCATAGTTTGAGAGTATGGGAAAGGAGCTAGTGATTTCATAATCATTTGACGCAATCACAGAGAGGTAGCATCCAGCGGAGGCGGCTCCATTGCCATTTGACGTGGTATTCTTTTCAAGACTGGAGAGCTGGTCGTTGGACAGGAAGCAGTTTCCCTTTTTATTATGTGTTCCGTTAGTTAGTTCAAGGTTTGGTGGGGGTGAGAGAGTACCAAATGAAGGGGTTAGATTTGACATAAGTACATATATGATGTAAACTACAAAAACAAAAACATTGAAATGAAACAACAACAACAAAACGGTAGATAGTACAAACTCAAATTTACAATTCAAATGAGCTTGCTTGCTCTTGAGTCAGATTTCGAAATTGAAAAAACTTGTTGGGTCTTTGAAAAGATGCAATGGGTCAGTCTTGCTCAAATTATTGTCAGGTTGATAAGTAAAATAAGGTGGAGATTGGATATCCCTTGCTTTGCCAGCTTGGTTACAACAGCCTTTTCTTGTTAGCGCTTGATCAAAACCCAGGGAAATTCCAGGGTTTGAAAGCAAGCGCGCTGTTACAATAGCAATCAGCTCCGCCCTGGCTTCGCCGCCTTCAATCTTTTCCAATTTGAAATATAAGTATTTAATTCACGGGACTGACTTGTTCGGCGGATGCCAGCGGGAAAGCTACTTGGGCGAATCGAAAACCCGGGGAATTCCTGTGTTTTGCGAGTCCCACATCGAAAGTCTGGGGAAATCCCGGGTTTTGAAAGCAACGGGATATATAATATCAACCATGATGTACCTTGATGTCCATCTTATGAAATCACTCCCATGAAATCAGTGAACAAGCCATGGAAATCACTATTTTGATTGCTTGCGACCAAATAATGGCCCTGGGGGTGGAGAAACAAACGATGGAACCAAACGAAAGGATTGAACAATGCACTAAGGCAATGCCCTGCTCGCCTCGCCAAAACGAAACGAAGAAAGGATGAAAATATATAATAATCGAACCCAGTCCTTGAATGCAAACAAAGAAGAGAGTCAAACCAAATCGAATGCGAAAAAAGAAGAATGTGCCACCAACCGCACTGCTCGAGCGAAGTGAGAGGGCTCTTTTCATTTTTTCAATTTCAAAATCTACGAAAATGGCCTGTTGAAAATAAATACGGAGGGGGCCTCTCTATCTAGTAGTGGCTATTTAGCAGTTTCATCGAGGGCCTCTGATACAAGGGAATATCCAATCTTCCGTCGCTTGGTCAGCTCAAAAACTGACAATACCTTGGTGCAAAAATAAACAACACGACAAGCCAACAATCTCTCGTTTATCTCAAACAGATCAGATCCACATACATGAACAATAAGTAACTCTTGTCCATCCACAAAATATCTCATCTTTGAAACAACTCAAAATAATACATGCACTGATACAATTCAAATAAAACACAACACAACACAATAAGTACAATACAATACAATTGATCCCCCCCCTATAATTGATTGATACTACCATTCCATACGAATGAATGAATACCCTCGTCGTTCCAATCACGGAAATCATTGCAAGGGTTATAATTGACAAGACAGGAGAACGCAAAGAGAGGACATACAGCGAGTAACAAACGATATCTGGCTTGACATCAATCAATCAAGCAATCAAGCAATCAAGCAAGCAATGAACAATTGGATATTTGAAAATCAGGGGAACAAAGATTCAAAGAGGTAGGTGTTCTTTCACCACGCAACCAACGGTGGTTGATCCTAAAAATCGTTCCCATGCCGGCTCTCTATCTATCCTCCATTCGGCACCACCCCCAAATTATTTCTCTGGGTGGGTAAATAAAATAAATCATTCCATTTCATTTCGTTTGATGAATGAATGAATCATGCCCACCCTCAAAAATATAACCCAACAGTTAAGTTGTTGTCTAACTCGACTGACTCACATTGCTACCGCTCTTTGATAATTCCAACTTGTAATATCCCCCGCGTTCGTATACCGCCGAATGTCCCTCCATCTTTTTGTTATCGTCGGCGTTGTTATTGGGCCACCATGTCGTGGCCTTTGCAATGACTGGATGAAAAAATAATGGATAATGGATAATAATGACAACAACAACAACAACAACAACAAAAGTGAGAGGGAGGGATTGAGATTTGAAAATAAAAATAGCTGGATGATGATGAATGACAATTAATCAATCAACCATGCCTAATGATTTATCCATGATCCATCCACTTGCAATGAGTGACTCACCTTTCTCCTCACTGCCACTGCCACTGCCACCACCACCACCACAAGGCCTCATCTCCACCAGCACATCAATCACCCCACTCTCCAACTCCGACATCTCCATCCGTCCATCGCCTTCTTCGCCGTTGCCATCTTTATCATAGTAGACGTAGCCTTGGACCGATTGACCGTGCGCTACCATTATCATCATGGGTGATAGTAGTAGTAATAAAATTAGTAGTAGTAGCGTCGTAGTCAATGTTGTTGTTGTTACTACGAGCATGATGGTGGTGTTTTGGAGTGATATCATCGTGGTGTTGGTGGTGGTGGTGTTCCCCGTGCTCCTACTCCTACTGATGCTGCTGCTGCTGCTGTTGTTGCGTAATCGCAGTCTCGGCCGCCTTGAATTGGATTTTAATTTTGATTTACTCCTAGGTAGTAGTATTGTTGTTGTTGTTGTTGTTGTTCGAGTAGTAGTGCGAGGAATTCGGGCGTCAAGAACGTCGTCTTCGGCGAAGGAGCCGCGCAACGGATTATCCGAATCGAAGTAGGCCATGATGGCTATTGTATTTTTCATTATTTGACTTGACTTTGCTTACTAGGTATTCCTTTTGATTATTCATTCATTCATTCTGCTCCCGTGAATAATTGAATTGAATAGCCTGCCTTGACCCCTGATTGAGATTGGTATGATCGTGGAATTAATTTGGTCGTCGTCGACGTCGTGGAATAATTCAGTCTTGCTTCATCGCACCACTGGCTGCAATTGCTTGCCTTGCTACATAGAGCTTGCTAGCTTCAGCTATTTATCCGTCTTCTATCTGGGAGGCGTGCTGGCATGCTAGTTGGTTGGGTTTGATCCTGCTTTGCACCAGTTAGTTGGCATGCACCAGCTTGCTTTGCAGGCTGATTTGATCTTGGCAAAGATGACAACTCGAGAATGAACGATCAACGAACGGAAATTAGCATTATCTACCAAACCGACGAGAACTAGCCAACGATAGGTATGTAAGTATGTTTGGAATGCTCAGAATAAAGCTTTTCTTAATATTCACCCTATATATATATACACGTCTAGGTATCGTAGCTCGTAGCCCGAAATCACATTTGACCCACATGGTATTATTTATTCAGCTGAAAAACATATTATCGTTGTACCTATGTTGGTCTAAGAAAGGTCGAAAAATAAAAAGCAATTGTCCAAAAACGCACGAAAGGTCGAAGCAAAAAAAGTTCACTTGAAGCTTAAAGTAAGTGTGTACGTGTACCCAGCGAAAATAATGACCTCCAGTATTTTTTCCAAGCTTCATGATGTATGTATGTATGTACCATCAAGCCCCAAGACTTCGATCCCCTCCAATTCATACTTGGGCGATTTGTTGGTGAACTATGACCGACCTTTGATATATAAATAATAAATAATATTTATTCAGAAATCAGTATATATGTAGATAGAGGCTTAAATATATAAATCGTGAAAAACATCCACTACCAAATTCCAGATATTGGCGTCCAAAAAAATCGCCCGATTTTCAATTGTTCTGACCATTCCGAATATACAGTAGATGGTACCTACCTACCTACTCCTACCTAGATAGGATTAGTGGGTCGGTCTATCTGCAATGCATTCTTCATGATAAATAGATAGTCTAGCAAAAAGTCTAGCCAAAAAAAAGCGTGTCTCTATGGTAGATGTGATTTTTTGTTCATCGGTATTATTCGAATCTGATGAGAATTCGATCGTTCGTCTGTTCGTTCGCCGTGAATAAAGTTCTTCGTGATAGAAAGAAGGTCCTGTAGGTAAACTATAGTTAGAAAATAGGTCCTTGAGAGATCTATCAATTCCAATAGTAGTAAGATCATATTTACATATCTTATGACCTCTTCCAAGCAAACCGGAGGGGCAGATTGATATGAGAGTGAAGAAAGATCAAATAAACGAATATCTACCACAATGCCGCCAGCCGCAACACAAGAAAGCAGGACCAGGGCGCAGCAAATGACCAGGGACCCGACAATAATTCTGCACCAGTGACATAAAGGTGGGGCCGAATCAAGATGTACCTTAAGTGTGTGATACACATGAAGACTGCTGAGCAATCACGAGAGGTCTCAGAGATATCCCTCGGTGCCGTTTTGATCGTGAATGAGGCAATGATCAGATCGGACAGGATGGAGGATGATGGAACATACAGCCTGTCAGTTTCGATGTGGCTCTAGGTAAGGTACATACCTTGTGCAAGTCGGTCGAAAAGGATAACCCATTGGGTTAAGACTAGGTTAAGAACCTGTCTTAACTCTAGTCTTAACCCTACAACTCAACTCGAAAATTACCGGGAGTAAATCACTGTATGAGACGGAAAATAGTTTGCTTATTTTCAGTTTGTTTTGTTCCTTTATTGATTGATATCGCGGCCTTTGGATTCCATTTTGAATCAAAATCAAAATGAGCCGGTGCACTGCACATCTGCCTACATAAAATCAAGAAAATACGCCGTGAGGCTATTCGTTTGTTCCAAGGCCTAGGAGGAGGTGAGGGTGGTGGTGGTGGTGGTGGTGGTGGTGGCCCGCTCCGAGGGCCATCATTGCCAAGCTTTGAGAGTCTAGGCCATTGCTGGAGGCCATGGAGGCCCTGATAGGTATGGAAGAAGCAGGCAAGAATACATAGTGAATTGTGAACATTATAAAACACTAATTGGTTCGCTTGGATAGGTGGCTTTGTATTTTGATAGAATTGAACTAAGATGAATGAACGAGGATGAAGAATAAACAAAAAGATTTGATGGCAATAACAACAGCATCATTGAGCATCATGCTCAACAGCAAACAACAAACAAGATGTATGATTGATGAGTGTTCCTTAATTGTTTGTGGCAGATTGTGGTGTCAATGTTTTTTGGCGGGAACACAGAAGTATCCTAATCCCACTATTTCCTACGTACAATTATGATACTGTCCGGTTTGGTGACCAGAGAATCACCATCGCGGCTTGTAAAACTAGTTCAATCAAGTGGGAACAAGACTAGCTCTCTTAATCTCTCTGGCTTTCAGGCGGCGTCCTCTCTTCTTCAGGACCATATCACTCTCCAATCCACATCTATCACAGAACATGGCAGGCCAAGACTTGGGAGTTTGTGGAGACTTGGGAGTTTGTTGATCAGACTAAGATACAACCATCGAAGTAGAGTTTTATGCAAGCCTCTTGGTTGAATGATGAAGAATCATTTTATGATATTGACCAGAGAGCCACCATCTTCATAGCTTGTACAAAAAATCAATCAAGTGGGAATGAGATGAAGAATCAATGAACATGGCCAGCGGAGGGTTGGGAGTTCGTGGATTATCTTCAGATGCATCTATTATTTGCTGAGTTTAATAATGCATTCACTTCACCATGCTATTAATCCTCCCAGCTATCTTCATGAATTCAATATGCTGACGAACTACATGAGCATGACAATGCGGAATAACTTTTCAAAACTTACGGCCGTGCAGATTCAATGATACAACTTGCTTTTTTATTCATTTATCCGTATGCATTGATGAATGACTTTAGATCACTAGCCCTTCTCTAGTCCCAGATATTGGCATGAAAATTACAGACCTTAGGAGAGAGCTTGTCAACATCCTTCTTGGCATGGTATTTTTTCATTGGTCATCTATGATAGGAAATAGGCATCTCCAGGATTGTTGTTGTTAATGCTATCTCACGGATCTTCTTTGGTCAACCAGAGGAAAGCACTCCATGATATCTTCCTTTGCGGTGTACCAGATACAAGAAACTAATCCAGCTAGCCAACTAACCTGTTGCAATGCATTTTGCTTCAGAAATTGATCAGTATCCAATTGTTGAACCAAGATGAGTGACGAAAGAAGTAGAGATGTGCATAAATGAACAAATATGTAACACAGAGGATGGTGGTGGGCAGATAAAAGTGACAGCAAGGCTATGCAGATGCAAAATAGAAAATGAGGGCTGTATGGATTTGATTGCCTATATCAAAACCAGTTCAACCGTCTGCATTTAGTGAAGATATTATGTTTAAGGATATCATGTCATCAAGGAACATGTTGTATTTCCTGTAGATGTTTTGCCATAAAAAGGAAGAAGTTATGGATAAAATCACTACTCTTACACAACTCCCGTATCAACTTCAATAACAGTTGGTCCATTCAGATTCAGGTGGGGCCATGCTTTTGCCCAAGTTAGATTCATCTCTCTAGCCAATTGAGGGTGGGATTCTTCAAACCTTGCCGGAGCCTCAGCATAACAAACAATGATGGAGTCAACAGCACTGGATAACAGACTCATGAAGATGCAAGTAGGAATTGATCCAATCATAATGCCGAGAACAAAACCAACACCAAGCCAGATATTCTTAGACTCGGATTCTTCCATGAGAAAGGCCACCAATAGATTGCATAATCCCATTAGAAGACCGATTGTCACAAACATGATGTCAAGAAGCCTGTTCACAAGGTTATCTACAATAATTGTCTGCCAACCTCTGGCCTTGAATAAATTATTGGCGTGCTTGCCAGTATCAGTACATCCATATCCATAGACTCCAACATAAACTAGAAAAACAAAGGAAAGGGATGAAGGATGAGTTTTGGTGACGTCTTGTGTCCAAAGAATGTGTAATACAAGTCACAACTCACTGCACACCCACTTGTTGAACATTTTCGTTAGTTCTTCAATATAGTACTGGATGCACTTTGTGGTGAAACCACAACCACAATAGCTGCTGCAGACTCTGCACCAACAGGGCCGTGGATCATCGCGATCCGGACCAACTGGTCCAAGCAAGCTCCGAAGCACATGCAAAGGTTCTACAAAGATAGAACCAAAACAGGTGCTTCCAAGAGAATAGGTGATGTAGTGAAAGAAAGAATCACCAATAGCGGAAGGGCCAATGGATGCTGCGTCCATTGGCGAGAATCACCAGGTTCTGACAACTCCAGAGATCGTTGTTCTGACAATATTCTTGAAGACCTCATGATTCCAACAGATCGATGGAGTAACAATGAACACAAGCAAAATGATGAGCGCATCATCCCCTTATGAGTCCATGGCTGGGTCCAGAGTCGGATTCTTGTCAAGTACATACAAACCAAAGATCAAACACCAACTAGAGAAGAAGCCTAAAATCTCAATTATGGCTCCAGTGGCAACCAAACCAAGCCTGGAATTGGTACTCAAGACTTTCATATCACATTTTAAATTACTCGCTACGAAGGGAATTTTATTCTGTGCACCCCAAAACTCTTCCAACTGACTCCAAAATGCAGCCCGAGTCCGCCATGCCACAAGTATGAAAAAGAAACGTGCTGATGACACAAATCAATATGATATGCTCGGCCTTAACCCTTTCCTGCCCACGCGTACCCCTATTTTTTCGCTAAAATATCCAAAAAA
>JALLOZ010000276.1:0-17121 GCA_036939875.1 Thalassiosira pacifica
TGGTTTGATGCCGAGGCCAGCTTGTTCTCCTTCAGTGCATCTGGCTCAATGACCTCGCCATTGACTCGTACAGAGACGGACTGATTCGGCATTATTGTGTTTGTTTTAGTCAGCAAGTTTTCCCACATAGATGACGCGGCCGTGGAGCATGCAGCAATTGATTTGTAGATCCGTCGAGGCCAGCACGTGATCCAGAAATAGGATGGTATTGTTGCAGCAATTTTGTGTATACGATGGTAGCATTTGCAGTGTATGCCACCTTCGTTCTTGCCAAGGGATCGCGGCAATATGGTAGCAAAAGCTTTTGGTTGGCACTTTGTTTGACGCTATGTATACTGTGCAGTGTGACTTGACAACCAACCAGCAGTAGAGATGATGGTGGTTGGTGGTTGGTGTGATGATGGCAGCGACGGCAGCAGGGCCTGGTCAATGCGTTAGGGTTGACGGGATGCTCAATTCGTGGATATTTGGCGCCAGAATCTGACCGTATGGTCACGGATAGTTGGGTTGATGGCGAGGACGATGAAAACAACGGTGGCTGCACGTCCGGCATTGTTGCCGATGATGTAGGGGGCAGCATTGATCGTATTGATGGAGCCGTCGTCCGGATTATGGTGGAATCGATGCAGCGCGGCAAATTTTTGCTAAAAATGGTCGTTTGAAGGCTGTATCGAACGGTTTCGGGCGGGGAAAATGCCGCGGAGATGGCCGCGGTGGTAGCGAGATGATTGAGATGATATTTGGGGGTTGAAAATGGTGGCGAAGTAATGTTATCTATTAATTGCTTATTCTAAGGTAGAATATGGTGTAGGTGAGTGGTAGGTTCATTGACAACGGAGTTTACCATGGCGGAATGGTAATGGCGTTGGCACTCCTGGATGGTGGAGAGCTCAGACCCGGATACTGAGAACCTGCTGGGTTGGGCGCTTTGGCGGTAGGCAAAGAAGTTGGCTCAGCTTGAACCTGAATGAACGTTGGCTTTGCCATCAGATCTAGAACCAGGGCCACCATCAGGGCTCAAGTACCAATAATAGGAGATTTCATCATGGGCAAGACTATTGAAGATGCAGTGCTGATGATGGGAACTTTTGTTGTGGGTGGGACTGTTGGAGTTCCTGTACCAATCATAGGAGCTTTTGTTGTGGACAGGACTGCTGGAGATACAGTTCCAATGATGGGAGCCTCTGTTGTAGGAGATCGAGAAGGCGCATTGGCTGGAGACACAGTAGCACCAGTAGGAGAAGCCGTTCTGATGATGGAGCTTGTGTCACAGGTGCTAAAGAAGTAGGCTCCTGGGTAGGCCCGACCGTGGGTGATTTTGAAGGGTTGTTAGCAGTCGGCGTGGTACTTGGTGATGTTAACGGAGGCAATGTGGTCGGTGCCTGTTACTGGAGATAGAGATGAATTCGCTGATGGACTGTCAGTGACACGCTTTGATGTAGGACTCCCTGATATACTATCAGTAACGGGCTTTCAACATAGGGTTCCCTGATGGACTTCCAGTGACTGGTGCTAGTGCAGGACTCTTTGCTGGCTCGTCCGTTACGGGCTTGATCGAAGGACTCTGCTGATGATATGGTCATGACTGGAGCCCGCGTAGGGATATTCGCGGCGCAACCGTGATCGGGTCCAGCGCAGGTGATCGGGTGGGCACCAAGGTCTGAGGTCATATGCACTTCCGCTGGCGATTGCATGGGTCCCGGCGAAGGCTTTGGGTGAGAGAATGACGTTTGAAAAAGTGAGCAATGAGAGCATTCTATAAAGTTCATGTTCTAGGTTTTGACTATTCAAAACTGACCTTGCTCATTAGAAGGAGACTTGATGGGCAAATTTATTTGCACGGTTAACTAAAGTTTATACACGTAGCTGCAGAGATCAAAAAGGTCTATGCAAGAATGAACGCTGGGGTATTACCTAGCGTCGTATCCACAGAGTTATTAATCACAAACAACTTGCTTGATCAAGAGGCTTCAGGCGACATTGTCAAAGTTTTGGGAGGACGAGGAGAAATTAGCCGTGATAAAAGGGCTCGTCATACCCGAGCAACAGAGTGAAGTTGCATGCCGGAAGTGTCCTGCGTCTGCAAGCATAATAGAGACAACTGCTAGCCAGAGAGCCTCAGATGCCGTTGACAACAGAGCTCAAATCCACTCGCGTTCGCGTCAGCCTGCGAAGAAACCCAAGGCATCTGCTACTTCTGTTGAAGTAATTGACCTCATCTAGATGAGAAATGGTACAGTTGATTGAATCTGAAGAGTTAAACAAACTCGGTCATATGGTGATGCCAATTTTCTATCTAGCCAACAATGGAGTCTGACGGCCAAAGTGAAGCGAAAGATCCAGCCAAAGTGGTGTATGGCAAGATGAACCCCGGCAAGAATTGTATCATTGGATTCAACTGCAATGTGGCAGTAGCGACCAAGCAAGGCCCGAACGAAAAATTGCAGAAGATCATGGAGCGATGGCGTAAAGGGGTTGTAGTGCAATAGTAGCATGATGGAGACAATTGTAATGCGAGAGAGCCCGTGAAGAAGGTCTCAACGATGAGATAGAGGGTGAACGTAGAGAGATGGCGGGGATAGTAATTGCTACTTCCCAGAGCATCCACAGAAGTAGAAAGCAAGGAAGACCACACAGTGCGAATGATTGAGGAAAGAGTATGGTAGTTTGAGGCGCCCAGTGTTTTGTGAGCGAGAAGTTTCCTTCAAATAGCTTACTAATGCAGCCAGTCAGTGTGAAGCTCGTGATATGAGATGGAAAAGGTAGAGTAATACTGATACATTCCTTCCTTGCCAAAGTTCTAGCATGGGATCTTCTCCCTCCACCCCTAGTAAATTGAAACTATTATTAATATATATGTATCAGAACTTCTTCAAAATATGCTGTTTCCAGCGCCATTGATATAGAAATTGACCAAACTTCTCAAAGGCTAACTGGCTGCACTATAACATAGAATCCATTTGAAGCAATATTGAGTTAGTATTGTCGGTTGTGTGTGTGTTTTCGAGTATCCAGATATGCAAAGCTTCATCTGTAGATCAGGCCCGAGGCAGTCTTGCAGAAAGCGATCGAGATTTCAAATCTCAGGAAACAATGACGTGTAAGTTATTGAACAAATAATATCGAAAAGACTGTTGCCAGTAGGTTGCTTACCTTTCGTTTGAGTATCCAATTGATGCGCTTATTCCCACAATCAGCGTAGTTGCTGATATCCGTCAATGGCTGAAGCCAATAATAATAAGTGGTTACCCTAGGGCTTTCTTGAAGAGAATCAGTGATGGAGGCAGCGAGCAAGTCTGGGGCGGAGCTTTACTTGTTTCAAAAGAAACACTTTAGTGAGGACCCAATCCTCTCTACTTTGGAACTTTGCCTATCTCCTTTTTGACGACGAGCAAGACTGCACATCACTGATTACACTTCCGCGGGGTTACTAGCTGCACGCAGCTAGAGGGGGCGACAACACAGACGTATCTGCATCGAAAGAAATGACCCATCAGAAGGTGAGTTTGTTTGGGACCAAAGATCCCGTGGACAGCCGTAGCCAGCAGTCCATAACAATATCAGGCCGGTTCCTGATTCCCTTCCCACATGGACAGAAAACGGAAGCATGACGTGGCATGGCATCAGTTCAATCAGTAGAAACAAGCAAGAGCTATAATGAAAGTACTCACCCTGAAAAAGTAGCACACGAAGGAAGATGCCTTGGACCTGATAATATCCGAAACTCTCAATGCACACACAACCGACTCAACTCAATATCAAACACAAACACCTCTAGACACAGAGCACCAACAACACAAACACAAAACTGGCGACAACAACCAACACCAACACAACCATTCATCTGCTCAGCATGGACTGAAGAAGCTGGTTTGCTTCCTCACACGTCTCATCGTTCGCTCTGGGGGCTCCCAGTACTTGCCCAAGTTAGACTCCAAGTCCGTTTCCCACCGTGGCTTCTGTGTGATAGCCACAACAGGTTCCACTGCAGAATCGAACTCTACATCCTCCTCACTGATAGGCACAGCTACTCGAAGCTCTCGCACACGACTGGCTCTCTTTGCCTTGCTCCTCTTCGTCGCTGCCTTCCTTCGAAGGCTACGGGCTGCTGAAGAGTCGATGCGGCCAAGTTTCTTGAAGCTGGACCTACGCGAGCTTGCTGTGAACTTGGCAGGATTATGAGGTTCAGATAAAGCAGCTTCGATGGTAGACTTAGCTCTCTCCATAAGGGCTTGATTAGCCAAGAACTCTCGAATGGGTTGGTACACTTTCTTGCACTCTTGATGGAACTGCTTCACGTCCTCGGTGGTTGAGAACTCTGCATGGTATTTCCATTCGCTAGATTCTCCGGGCTTGAGCTCCACTCGTCTGCGAAGATGATGAGGTAGGTATACCTTCCAAGTCTCCAAATACGTTGCCATCTTTACAATGTACCTTGCCTCCTCTTGGGCAAGAGCTTGGCTATGAGACTCTTCCGGAGTGAGCTTGTACCCTGGCCTAAAGTGAGCATTGTGCTTGTTCCAGTGAGGCACACATGAGGAGACGACTCCGCTCATTTGGTGACGAATGATTGATGACTTGTAGGCATTGAGTGTCCAAGCTGATTTGATCGCTTCACTTTCGTTCGCTACACACGGATGATAGGCGAAGGACCTGTGCTTTGCAGACTTGTAGTAGTGAGGACGGTAATGCTGATGGAGCTGGCCATCATTCTGCTGGAGCGAGGGCTGGAGCGGAGTGTCAGCCCAATGAACTGATCTGGATTGAATGGTGGGTGCTTGTTGTTGTCGTTTGCGCTCGTTGCCAAGGTGGTCAATCTCGGCACGGCGAGCAGCTGCAGCATCCGAAGATGCTGCGGATGGGGAATACGTCCTCTGGAGCTCCCTAGCTCCGGAGGGGGGAATGCGGTGGAGGCTGACGGGCCTCAAGGTGGTCTGGGTGGACTTCATCATGGTGGCAATCATCTCGGCAATCGCTGTGGATTTCTGAAATGATTTATGGGCTCGAAAAGGTTGGAGGTTGGAGACGGCAAAACATGAGATATGCTTTTCTCAATTCCACGGCAGGTCCACGCTGAAGGTGAGAAATCTTGATGAGGTCGGTCCCAGTCGATCCTATGGATTTTATACTTATTGTAGTGATAAACATGGACGCAAGAGGTGAATCATGCCAGAATCATGCAGCCTAATTTAATATTGGGTAATACACATGAGAAAAACTCTTATTAATTTATGCCGCCGACTTTTCATCACTCAAATTAAGCAAGATGGCATCATCCATGTCATTACCATTCGTAACAATACGAGTGCAAGGCCGCTGAAGCTTGAAAGCAATTGGCTCGTAGTTGTAAGATGTCGAGCGTACAATAACTTCATGAAGATCTATTGAGATTGGGCGGTCGCTTGGTGTTGATGTTGCCGTAGTGTGCCAGCCGAGGAAGAGGAAGTGGCCGGCGTCGGCGTTAGATGCTTCAGTTCTTAGATGAAATGCCCCTCACGAATCACGAACAACTCACAAGAGATGCATGATTGAAAAAATGGGGAACGTAGACGATGCATAGGAATCAATACTAAGTCGAGAAAGGTAATGAATTCAACTTCCATCCACACAACCCAAAAGCGCAAATGGTACAATAATCATCAATCAGCATGTAGATAATATTTGTCGGTGGGCACCGTGCACGGCCATATCATCGAGCAAAATAGCAAACGTGACGTGCAACTGACGTGCAACCAAGCAGAAGCAGAACCAAAGTCAAAGCCATGGCTGAACAATTGAGGTACAATAACAGCCAAGAGGAGAAGAAAGAGCGTTGGAATGATCAGACCTTGTTTGGCAATTGGAATGGTGCCTCCAATCCAATCACAAACTCCCTTCGAATAGCAGGCCTCCCGGTATGATTTCCAACCCTCTGATCTGATCAATGCTATTGGCTGCTATTAGCCGCCACTGTGACAATATTGTAGTAACTTGAGCTTCACGGGAAATGTTAATGAGAAGAAGCATCGCCCTGCCCATGAAGCGTTTCAATACAGCGACACATTGGTCAAAATTGTCCGTTGTCAAAATTGGTCGTTCTACCGACAAGCAGAATCAGGCATCATTCATATTCACGTTCAAATTCCAGGACCGACAGAATATTTCTCTCAACTGCTGTCAAGGAACAATTCAGCGTGCCACTGACACTCACCGACGTGCACCTGCGGCACGAGCAACTATCGTACCATATTCGCGTATGCATTCCGAGCTACTCTTGATCCCAACCAGCCCATCTCATCGCTCAGCGAAGTTCAGTGGCAATATCCAATATTGGAGGCAACAGTTGACTTCGCCTCTGACAAGGTCTCAATACTGGAATGCAATGTAGATGATACAGTTCCAATGCCATTTGGCAAAAGTCAATTAACATTGAATCAATGGCTAGTGGAGATAAGAAGCGGTAAGATGCAGCATGTCAGCTGGCAGAGTGGTGGCAGCGCACCGACCCTGTCGCCGCTCTTTGATGACTTGTTGTCCGCAAAGTTGGACCATGACAGTGACAATGACAATGACAATTCAGGGAGCAGTGACGGCATTTCAATTTCAATCGTTACAAAAGAACGCAACATTGCAACAGTGCGCATTACTAGTTTTAGAGGAGGTGGTACTGCCATCGGCATCAACATGTCACATGTCACACCTGCTGGGCGATGCAAATAGCTGCTTCCGAATATGTCAAGTGTGGGGACAGGCCATGAGAGGCCTAGCCCATCCGATGGGAGCTTCTAATGCTCGAGCAGATGCAACGCTGACAGGGATGGTTACGATTGAAATGGCATCTCTTCTTAATCTTCACGCAGAAGGAGCATCATCTTCATTGGACGCTGAACAAACTTTCTACAGCATAATCAGTTCCTATTTTGGTGACTTTGTTGGCAATAGCAATGGAATGACGGAGAGCATGGCTGTGACTGGACCAAACATTACGAGTGAAGAACGAACAAAACGAGTCAAGAAGAAAGAGACATAGAGATCATTAAATATCGATTTTGAGTTTCAGAAAATGAAAAGCAAGGGCATCTAATGTGAAAGCTATGTGAAACAGATATCGTAGACAGGAGAGTCTCTCCGTGGTATTCAATAATCTGCGTAGACGAATTTTATTTTATGAGCTACCCGATCAGGTGCAATCTGGAGAGTGCATCAGGAGTGGCAAGAGATATCTTCGTTACCTCAGGCAAAGGAGGTTCATCTCCAATCCCATAACAAGATGTCATCTCCAATGAAAAGTGGAACAAGGTTTGATTGTCTTGGAAGTATTCCCCTAGTGCAGGAAGAGTAGCATGCAAATTATCATGATCAAGCAGATTTCCCAGTGTGATTGAAGATCCACCACATGGATAGGTGGTAAAGTTTTGAGAAAGTTGGAGTGCATCAAGAAGAAAATGAACTGAAAGGCGAGCTGTCACGGGAAATTCTTCTCCGTAGTCAATAACCACATTCACTCCCAAAGCAATGGAATTGGAATTCGCATGATGGACATTAAGCCCTAGTATGTAACCTATGCATACTTTGTTTCTATTGGAAGGGGCAGCGCATGGAGGGATTACTGAATCAACACGGTCCAAAATAGCTCTGCAATGTTCCGAACCAGAAAATGAATTGCACCATGTTTGAAGCTCTTCGCGTCTAAAGTGCATCGAGTGTCGAGCTTTGCACGAAGAGAGGCACCACACACCTGTAGCGCACTGTTCTGATGTATCGAACCGTGTCAGCTGCAAGTTGCAAAATGCTACAACTGCTGGTAATGATGCATCAACATTGCCTAGATGAAATGGGTCCTTGTTTGTCGAGCTGTGGTTGCGTATCAACTTCATGACGAACCCAGACTCATCGGTCAAGTACGCTTCAGAGGTGTTATCGTCCTTTTGGCAAATCTTCACAATGCATGCTACAACATCAAACTCGCGTGCTAAACGGCTGGGTTCTAATTTCTTCGACATGAGATTTATGCGAAGTAGAGATTTGGGAGATCGTTCAGCATAGCCAGACTGAATGAGTTGATATTGTGTTGGCTCGATTGGTAGTGGCTCCGTTCGTGTGTCTTTCTTCGCTGATAATTGAAGAAGACCATCGCGATCTGATTTGACACCCAAGTTTTTCATCCTTACTACATTTCCTTCTTTCATCATGCGAAGCTGCTCCTCTGTCACTCGCCAGATTGTCAACTCTGCTGACATGTTCTGTGCCTGTAGATGATTATCAGGATTTACGTCTTGTTTTGAACAGCGAAACGCTTTTACGATCACCTTCATATAAGGCAAACTTGAACGTTGGGAAGGTGAGTGATCCTTCATCGAATCCTCAATGCTCTTCGAAACCATGCTCTGCAACAAGGGCAATCGTTTTTGAGTCCAGATATCAACATCTTTTTTCTCAGCCACACCAAGTCTTTCGTAGTACTCCTCGGGCGAATTGGACGCCACCATTTCTATATAATGAATTGGTGCATCCTCGTCGACCTCCTTTGTTGTCAAGAGCATGAAAATATAAATTCAATACGAGATTTCAAAGATGGGTTTTGAATGAAAGACAAATCTAGCAATCCTACCTCTGAGCACTCTTTGCGAGCCGCATCGGCATATTTCTCACTGACACGTTGATGATTCATATCGTATTCGCTTTGGCGAGCTGCTTCCTCCGCTTCTGTCAAGTGATTGGTCGTCATGTCCTGGCTTCCATTGTGTTTTATTTGTTCGAGAAACATTTGGGGGTACGTTTTGCATATTACTAAGTCAATCACAGGAACAGTGCCTCCATTTGGAAAAATGTCACACAGAGATTTGACCAAGAGGCTGCCGCCTTGGCAGGCAGTATACTTGGGATGAACGAAGCCAAGTTTCGCATCCCAAACCGCCAACCGTGAGTTGTTTGCAGAAATCTTTAGAAAAACAGGGCAATTGCGCCGGTCCGTATGGTAGCCATCATCCAGAGGGTCAACTCCATCATCTGAGCCCACGAGTTGAGAATTGCAAATCATGAGCTCGGACCCAGCTTGAATTTTGCCTCGTTCGACCATATTTGTTAGTACACTATCAAGTAGAGTCGACATTGCATACCAACCATCCGTCAACTCCAACCTAATTTCCTCAGCGATTCCTTGGATGCTGTTTTTTGGTAACTTTGTTTTGAACCTGAGTATTTGGCTGACGCATAGTATGATTGGCATTCCTGCCGAAACATCCCGATTCAGAATTTTACGCACCGCAGGCCTCTTGGCACCACGCAATTCCTTTTCGTACCGGCCTCTCATCTGTGATAAGATGTGGTTGTACGTCAAGTATTTTCCACCTAGCTGTCCAGGGAAACGACGTTCCATAGCTGCAAGCTTCCAAACAATCCATCGATAATGATTTTGGGTCCACTTTGCGGTAAACAATGATTTGTCACATCCTTGTCCATCAAGCCATTCGCAAATGTCGACGGTCTTACCCACGTGATTGCATTTAGGGGCATCTCGCTGTCCCAAGAAGAATAGGGGTGACCCGTCTTCCTTGTTGAATCTGAGTTTGTTAGCGTTGATACTCGTAACTCGCATGGTGACATCTTTCACTCCATGCTCGGCGCAGTTTGCCCAACTGCTGACTTCGGTTGCATTGTACTTAAGAGCAAACTGACCAAGGGTAAATTTGCTGTAATTGGTAAAGCTTAAAGAAGGTCTCGATCGTAACAAGCTGTCTGTATTCGACTCTATGGCGTTTTCTGGACCTTCTCTTCTCTCCTTCAAAGAACTCTGAAAGAGTCGCTTTGATTTCATAACAGATTGTACAGAGTCATGGGCAATATTTGTCATCTCATGAAGTGGGGTGTACAAATTCGTTTCATGCGGAGATGATGAAAGCAAAGCTGTTCTCTTTGTCTTTTCTCGGCGATCCAAAGGGGCAAATAGATTAGGGTTGAGTGCTGGCGTGTCTTTTTTATCAGTAACGATGTTCGCATTTTCTGCGTTCGCGCAGCCAGAAAGGCATTCGCGAGAACCCCTGTCAGTATCAGTTTGCCCAACAACCAAATCAGATGTGGCACACACTAATGCTCGATGATTATTCGTTTCCTCATCTGTTCCACCATTTTTTGACTGCCTCTTGTCAGGTGTTATGAAGGCATCGAATTTGCCGTTATTTTTTTGCAGGCCACCAGCTAGCATGGAGTGCTGGGCATTTCTCGTTCCCGATGATACATCTCCGAAGTTGCTACTAGCGGACTCCCTTTTTGGTGCTTTGTCCTCAAGAAGTTCATTGGATTTTGACAAGCAACCCTCTGAGTGATTTTTTCTAATTGAACCTAGATCAGTAAATCCTGCCGAAGATGGTTGAGGAAAGCATCCATGTTCTCCATGTTTGGAAAGGTTTCTGACCAGTGGATTTTGACCAACAATGTCGCTCGATGCTTCTGACTTCCTATTGCTTAGCGAAAATCGAACTCTTGGATTAGCCCCAAAAGATCCATAGTTCAATCCATCATGGGTTGCCTCTTTTACGGCTTGTATCATGTCATCCTCTTTCTCTTTGGTATCAAAAATGAGACCAGCTTTGGCCATGCTCTCCTCAGAGATAGTAATTCTAGTATTTGACCCTCCTGTGGAAAATCCTACCATGCAATTTTCATCGCTGTTGCATGACGAGA
Source organism: Thalassiosira pacifica (assembly GCA_036939875.1). Classification (NCBI taxonomy): domain Eukaryota; phylum Bacillariophyta; class Thalassiosirophyceae; order Thalassiosirales; family Thalassiosiraceae; genus Thalassiosira; species Thalassiosira pacifica. The sequence continues at coordinate 10,663 of JALLOZ010000276.1, forward strand.
TTATCTTCGACTCGGCACAGGGCTGTTCCGCATTTTCGACTTGCGCAACGTCATTATCTCTTTCGTTAGAGAAAAAAATACGGCTAGCTTTGGCCATACTCTCCTCAGAAATTTGGATTGGGGCATTAGATCCACCTTTGCTAAATCCTAACGTGTTGTTCTGGACATTAATATCCACTCTTTCCGGGCCGAGACACTCAACATTCTCGACTAGGGCTGTGTCGTCGCTGTCCTTTTTGGAGTCAAAAAGGCAGCTAGCTTTGGCCATGCCTTCCTCGGTGATGGCAATTCTAGCATTTGACCCACCTTTGGAGAACCCGGATGTGAATGCACGCCTGCTGCCATATTTGAGATCCATGTCAGGCATAGCAAAGGAGTTCTGAGGATCTTTTACTTGAGTCATGATGCGATTTATCTCTTTGGAATCAAAAATGCCGTCGGCTTTGGCCATACTCTCCTCAGAGATCACAATTCTAGTATTTGAGCCGCCTGTCGTAAATCCTACCATGAAGCTCTCGTTTCCTGGGCCAACTTTAGATTCAGCACTGGGCTGGTCAGCGTGTTTTCCTTTCAGGCGCAAATTATATTCAGAACTAAGATTTTTAGTAACTTGATCCCTGCCATCGATGATTCCAGGTGATTTGCTGTATGAACCAGTATTGATACGTGCATTAGCATTACCGAGGTTGTGTTCAGGGACAAGGATCTCCATATCCTTGCCAGTGGTGCGAAACGAGGATTTCATAGAAGGCACAGTATTTGAGGCCATGTCAGCGCGCGTGGTGCCTGACAGCAACTCTGAAGCTTTGGATAGTTTTTCTTCAGATACTGATATCGTAGATCCACTGCCTGCACTCGAAAATCCAAAGAGCCCTCGGTCTGCACGCCCTGCAGAAGAGGACAAAGATTCGCAAGTTTTCTCGCTGACTTCAGTTGCATCAATTATCTGCTGCGGCCTGCTAACATTCCAAGTTGACAGTAACTCTGAAGCTTTTGATAAATTTTCTGCGGATACCGATATCATTGCACCACTGCCTGCACTGGCAAATCCGAAGGCGCTGACAGCACCCTTCGATGAGGGAGAATGTACTCCAGCCCCCGGGTCCTCCTTGCCAAGATGATGTCCTCCTGTGGCTCTTGAATTGGGGCGGTTTGGATCCCTAATTTCAGGCTGGACATTCCCTGCTTGGTGTGCCAATGTGCAATGATTGGCGGTAGATCTTCCGCTCAATGGCCGTTTCCCACACTCTGCAGTGTTGAGAACGCTTGGGCCAAAAGAATTTTCCAAATGGTTAGTATTTGAAGAGTAGTGACCACGAAGCGGGGCGCGAAGAGATGATGCTTCTTTTTCGCCAAATAACACACTGGCCTTGTCCAGGCTCTCCTCAGAAACTGATATCAGATTGCTATTGCCAGCTGTTCTAAATGCCAGACAAACTGGCGCATATTTCTCTTCTGCACAAGATTCAGTGTCTGCTGCGGAGGTAGGCATTTTCTCACACGAAGTGACACCTGATTTGAGATCTTGAGTATTTGCAGCATCTTCAAAAGCTTGGTTGCCTTTTTCGTTACACCCAGCAGTGACAAGTGGTTTGGAATCATAGATTTCGTCTGTGCGGTGGCTACTATTATTGATCAAAAGGAGGGTATTTGCCTTCGCTAAGCCTTCTTCCGAAATAGCTATTGCAGCATTACTCCCGGCGGTCTTGAACATTGGAAAAGGAACTTCGGTGCCAGCTACTCCATCAGAATGATTTTCCTGGCTTTCATTTCCGAGTCTATTCACAAATTCTCTAGCATGGAAGACATTGTTGATTGGTTCTGCGTCGGACATATTTGGCATTATGGATGCATCCCTATGGCCGGATATGGTACTGTGTGAGGAAAAGTCGCCGTCGCGAACTAGATTGACTCCACACAACAGTTTATTGCTGTTGGAAAGCAATTTGGACGCATTGTTGAGGCCTTCCTCTGATATGTCAATGACTGATTTTCTCCCCGCAGTTCTGAACGTCGGAAAACACGGCGAGGAAGCTGCCTCGTTAGTATCAGCCCCGAAGCAGTCATCCTGTTCCATTTGCTCTTTGTCGCAAACCTCCTTAGCATTTTCCAAAAATGACTGCTGACCATCACATTGTGTGCCAGGATCCCGTTGCACATGTGTATCTAGAAATTTTGCTGCCTTCGCCAGTTGCTCGTCTGAGATCGTGATTGCCTTGCCACTTCCTCCAGTCTGAAACCCAAGCATCATGGTGGGACATGTTCCTCCCAATTGGTTTGGCATGCGGTCTGAATCATCATTCCCGGCTGCGGTCGTCGATCCATATGTATCTTGAATGTTGCCTTGGGATGATGAGCCGTGGCTATTATTGTAGATGTCATACTGCCTCTCGTTGCAAACCGCGGAATTCTTTTTAGACAACTCATCACTGTCGTGCTGATGCTCATGTCTGCTCACACCCAAAAGCTTTGTTGCCTTTGCCAGCTGCTCGTCTGAGATTGTGATTGCCTTGCCACTTCCTCCAGTCTGAAACCCAAGCATCATGGTGGGATGTGTTCCTTCAGATTGGCTTGAATCGCAATTTGAATCATTGTGTATTGGAATGACACCATGCTGTTGCGAATTCATTTCATCACAAACCTCAGGCATTTCACTAGACAACTCTTTATCGCAGCATTTCGTGGTAGTACCCCCATGGCCGTGTTCAACATTGAAGTCAAAAATCTTTGCTGCATTCGCCAGTTGCTCATCAGATACCGATATTGCCTTGCCGCTCCCTCCAGTCTGAAATCCAAGAGTCATGGTGGGAAGTGTTTCTTTCGATTGGTTTGGCTTCTGGCTCGGATCGTCATGCATAGGCGGAACTGATTGATCATGAATGTCGTTATTCTTCAATGATGAGCTTGGGTTAACATCGTAGATGCTAGTGCCGGTGGTAAAGAGCTCGTTTGCTCTGCTGAGACCCTCTTCCGATATGGCAATGGCAGAGTTTTTCCCGGAAGTGTGGAACATGGGGAAGCTCGATGGAGGATTGCTATCATTGACAAAGTTGGAAGTTGGATTGTTGACTTGTGTATCATCCTCGTCACACCCAAGGCCCTTCGCCTTGCCATGCCCAATATCAGATTGTTCCGTTTGCTTGGTGCTGCGTTGACTGCCAGCTATCATTCGTCTGTCAGACACTCTGCCGGCTCTCTGTATTGACATCCCTGACGTGTCACCCGAACCTTTCAATGGCTTGGCATATGGGTTCTTTATAGGGGGTCTATAATTTGGCTGAGGTCTCTTTTCTACTATACTGTCGACATTGCCTGGACCAACTCCTTGCCCTGGCGCAGTGGGTTTCAGCATGCATTGTTCTGCAAACCTGTCTGCGGCCTTCTGCTCCTGGCGTGAAGTGTTTCTTTGAGTTCCAAACGAAGCCTAAAGAGTAAGAAGATGGCAGACAAGATCAAACTAAGGCATACTAGAAACAAACAATAATCATTAGGCAAACAAAATAAAAGGTTGCCATACCTGCGAAAAGTAATCAAAGTCAGGCATCTGCTGTGTCATGGGAACGAAAAGCGATTCGACCGAGTATGCGCCTTGGCTATGTGACGCAATGTGGTAATTGGCGGGCGCCAGTTCGCTCTTGGCATCATAATCGAATCCTTTGGCGTTGACATAAATGTTCCTCATAGATCCACCTGCACCTGGCCATTGTCCTTGGCCATCATTATATCCGATGAAGGTCTTGGCAAGGGATGAGTCTGGCTTGGCATCATCAATGTCAAGTTGAACTTCATCCTTGCCACTCTCGTCACAATCTTCTGTGCTTGGTTGCTGTGCTAATCTTAAATTGTCGCCTCTATCGTTGTTTTCTACACCATTTGGTGCATTCATCGTCAGTTTCTCTTGCATCTTCTCCTCCTCCCGTTTGCCTCTTGCAACGGAAGTAGACCTATCTGCAGAACACTGTCGTGGTGTACTATCATCCACGATTGTCTCGTTTCGAAATGAGTCTGGTTTCTCATCGTCACCGTGAAATGTAACCTCCTTGTCTGATATTTGCTGTGATGATCCAGAATCGTCCAAATCATCTTTCTTTTCCAATCCATTGGGTGAAGTTGTCTTAGGCTTCTCTTTCTCCACTGCTGTCCTTGGTTCACTTGCAATAGGTGCACAGGTATCAATATCATCGCTGATGGAATCATTCATTGTGCCGTCCACTTGATAATCAGGATCCACATCCTCTCGCGAACCCTCTCTTGCATCATGCCCTTGGCTATCCTTTGTGTCAACATTTTGGTCGGTGTGCATGGAAATTGATTGCTCCCCACAAACTTGATCTGCGTCAAGTCGAGTGCTGATATCCTCTTTTTCTTCAATGCACGACTCGCCATTGTTCGCATTATCACACGATTCGTTCGCGATCTCTTCTGCAGTGTCTGGAGTAGATTGGACGATTTCCTTGCTGTCACCATTGTTGTCTGCAATCGAGGTAACAATGGCAAGTTCATAAGTCTCATTTTGAGATTTCTGACCAGTCATCACTTCAGTTTTCACTACGTCATTGTCTCTTTGCGGGATTGCATCATCACCAGCTTCCTTCGTGATCACCTCCGACACTGGCTCTTTGGCAGGAAAAGCAAGGGGTGGTGATACATCGGGGACGTGGAATTCGTCGCTCGCATCACCAGCTGCACCAACGCTCCCTTCCTTATTTTCACCTGAATCATTGCAGTCTTTGTTGATCGAAAGTTTCTGATTTTCGTCACCACCTTCACCAGAATGCTCTGCGTTTACGCCAGGGCCAGCCTCAGTCGGCCGCAACATCTGTACGTTAGTCTCTGCCTGTCCATCACTCAAATTGCTGTTTGTTTTCAATGATAATGGCGGCAGCATTGCAAAAAGGGGCTTCTTCATCACAGGCTTCCCTTGCACCAACACGCACACTTTGATCTCAACATCCAAGGACCTACCCGAGACAAGAGATTGGTCATTTTTAATGGAAGGCGAAGATAAAGTGTCGCTTTCGTCTCGACAATCTGTAACAGAAGGCTGGCCGGGAGCATGTGAAAGAGGGTTTGGTTGGGAACCGCTGCGGCTTGTCATATCTCCCAGATTTGGCGAAGGAGATGTTAGTTCCAATGATTGCCGTTGCTCCTGCGGTTGCGCATGCAGTTGGTACTCCTCCTGAATGACAGGATCGTCAGCTTCTGCTCCTGCTCCTGCTGCAACTTGCACATTGACAAGTGCACTAGCCGCAACTTGCAGTCGGACGTCACCCTCCTCTTGCTGGCAGGTTCCATTCTCTTCCCCGTGGCTGCTTGCATGACCCAAGTCGTGGGACGCACTCTCTGGCACAGCCTGGCTAGTTCGATCCACATTATCCACCTCTGCGCTAGTACTGCCCCCATTCAAATCATCATGCTCCTCCACTCCATCACTTTTTCCTAATGGTAGATGATTGGTGGGGCACTCGATAATTCTCGACAACACCGATTTGGACACGGCCGCCAGCAACGACCGCTGTGAGGATATTTGATCTAAATGAGTCGTCGTCGTCGTCTGCTCCTCCTGGCCGGAACCGTGCATTTCGTCATTCAATGATACGCGCTCCCCAGCAACCATTGGCCGCACCGCCACCAGTGTCTCCGCCAGTACGTTGGACTTTCTACGCTGTCGCTTCTTCTCCCGCCTGGCATTTCGTCGTTTCATCACCAATTGTGAAAACTTGCTAGGCTCCTCTTTTTGCTGCTGCTGTGCTGCTGCTGCTGTTGCTGTTGCTGTTGCTGTTGCTGTCGCTATTGCTCGCTGACCACAATCCTCTCCTTCTACGCCTTCGTCGGCCTCTGGATCTGGTGGCTGCGTCATCAGGGGTTGTGTCTGTGGCTGCGTCATCAATCGCTCCCTTCTTCTCGAGCGAGTGTACACGGGGGCATCGATCATGGCGGAAAGTTGAGACTGTTGTGATTCTTCCGATTGACTTTGTGATGACGACGACTGTTCCTGCTGTTGCTGCTTTTCACAGGCAGCAGGAGAGGACTTGACGTTTCCATCTCCATTTCCACCGAAAGAGGCATTCTCAGAATCAGCCAGCGGAACAGAATGAGCAGTGTCAGCACGACTTTGTCGGCCAATGCCAATGGCACCATTAGGGCTACTCGTTCCATCACCAACAACACTACTCCCAACAAAACTACTACTCCCAACTCTGCCACTACCACCGCCACGACAATGGCTATACTCATCCAACATCAAAGTCCTGTCCGAACCCACTGTCAAATACCGCGGGGTCCCACACGCATTGCATGACTTTCAACGGTTCAAATTGAGCAGGGTGCACAGTTCACAGGCCCAGCCATTGGTGGTGGATGGTGGTGGTGATGGGGATGGTTTGGTGGCACTAGCGCTACCACCAGCACTAGCACTATTGACCTTGTTATTGTTATTGTTGGCAGTAGTAGTAGCAG
>JALLOZ010000279.1:0-13588 GCA_036939875.1 Thalassiosira pacifica
CCATGCTTGCTGCTGCTGGCTTCTTGGCACAGGAGGCTGTGGATGGAAAGGGAATTCTTGAACACTTCTCATCATAATCATATGTGGTGACAACAGAAGGAACTCTTGAGCACCCTCAACACAGACTTTGGTTTCAACACCTGACACTGAATGACATATATTACTTGTACATATAATGAAGGATAATAGAACATGAACAACAACATTACCGAACACACTATTTTGTGTCCAGACTGATGGCTTCTTGGTTGATCAGATGGAATGACAAACAGGAATGATCTATGTCCAAAATTTGATTTCTCTCATCAATTAGGCTTTCAGACACTACCACAACAAGCTACCCATCACCAAGTAGTATTCTAATGATGTATGTAGGTATTATCTTACATGCAGTCTTGATATGATAGATGCAGTGGATACTACAAACTAACAGATACATTCTCAATATATCCATTTGGTCTACTGAGGTGGAATATGAATGTGCATGAAGTAGTACTGGGATTGATGAAATGGTCCACCTTTCTATTTTCAAATTGTTTGATGAGAGGCCAACACAGGATAAATGATAGGATAAAGAACCTTTCAGTATGGTAATGGCTAGAATGGTAGTTGTAGTTTGACTTGTAGATTTGTAGTTGATCAACCCCATCTTCCACTTTTCGGCTATTCTGTTCATTAAACATTTTCTACCCGTCATTTCAGTCTGTTTTACCTCTCTGCTAGGATTTATGAAACAATTCACCTTCAACCTTTGATTTATTGGGTGAAAGGCCAAGACAGGAGAATGTATAATTCTGTATGGTGCAAATAGATATGTAGATGCTCAACCTCATTTTCCACTTTTGAGCTAGTCTCCTCACATCAGTACTTAGTACTTTCTTATTAAATGTCCCATTATAGCTATAGTAGATCATGATAAAAACACAAGTAATTACCCAGAGGTAACCACGAGAAAAAAATCATTCAGGGACGACATATCTTTTGTCTTTTATTTGCAGGGCAAAACCTACAAAGGTGGGAATGAACCCACCACATACGTCGAAGAGCATTTATTTGACATTCATCCCCAAGGGGGGATGAGCAGTTAGCCAAAATTTGGCTGAGGGGCTTATTCGAATCAAACCAAGTAGAAACAAATCTCAACTTGAGTCAGGATCTTGAATTGAATCAATAGGCATTGTATTCAGGGGTACAGCATCATGCTGCTCTGTGCGGATGTCAAGGTTGGTTGAAACGGGGCATACTGCCCGGAATGACAAACCCTTGTTGAATCCGCTTAGAGGCAGCCATAGCCCACTCCATGTTGGCAATCCAAAATTTCCGGGGGATGGCCGAGCCCTCCCCTAGTGCTCAAAAATCATCCTTCAAGAGGTGGTGATGTGATGGAAGCAGATCACAGCATCTGTGTATATGAGTTCCTCCATTGGCTGGAATATGCCCTGGTATTCGTCTCCAAGAGTTCATCGACTTTCTGAAAATATGTCTTTGAATTCCAAAGTATCCATTGTTTGTGAGTTATTGATAGCAGGTGTTCAATAAATTCATATCCCCAACGAGAGGGCAACAGGAACACTGTAGATTCTTTCATCTGAGGGGCCACAGTAGTGAGCCACTGCTGTGTAATACGCCCTTCGATAGAGCAATCCCAGTGCAGTCTATCTGTCTCGGCCGCCAGCAGAGAATATTTTGCATGGTTCAGATGAAGGTAAGCAGTCATCGTTTTGAACCCTTGGGCCAACAGGTATCCCCGTACCATCTGTACTAGAACTTGATCCACGTGTGTGCCTGACACCCAGTTAACTAGGGTGCAAGCAGTGAGGGTGAACATTTCCCACCGGTCAGGAGAAGGGCAGCGGGTCATGTGCATGGTGGATTCTACCTGGGTTTTACAACATGGACACATCGAGTCATGATCATTGTCCCAATAAGATTGTTAAAGGTTACTCCCACAAAATTCAGACAATTGGTTCATTAGCCAATTTCTGAAGAGCTTTGGGAAGGACTTGGCAGCCAACTCCACACCATCCAACCAGACCAAATGGAAGTTACCTGCTGAGATAATCTGCTGCTTATAAAAAAAGTGCAAGCAGCATTGCAGCTCCAATGATTGTCAACTGCCACGCAAATAGAGCCTGTCACCTTGGTGTCAGTATATATACGCAGTTGTTCAAAAGGGAAGCAGCTGTCAATGAATATCCCACTTGATGTAGCAAAAAGCAGAGCCGCCTTGGCAAGTTTGTTACACCTATCATTGAGTTTCTTGATCAGTGTACAATTGTTTCATCCAAGAGCCTCAACCGCATGGCCCTCTACTCATTCAAAGGTGATATTCAGGGGGCTTTCTCTCACTAGCTGCTTGACGAGTTGCAGCAGATCTGCCTGTGATTGCTTCTCACACAATGCCAACTTGGGGTCATTCCCATGGGACAAAACATCCTTGTTATCACAATTGATCTTCACATCCCCATATGGAGAAGATGTACATACTGTGGCAGCACAGAGAATGAGCATGCAGATAATGCTACCAAGGATCTCTCCTCTGTAGTTGTTGGCAGCGTCTGACTTTTCGGCCACTGAACACTTCGCATGCTGTTTGGTAATCTTACAGTATATTCAAATGCCGGCCAAGCTAACTTCTGTTGATACATGTTCCTGATAAGATTCATCCGTTACAATGCAGAGGGAGCCGAGGAGCAGTTCATGGTGAATCTATTCCCCATCGCATTCAAAATGGTCCCACAGGGACTGATTGTCAAAACCGTGCAGCATTTCCAGAAAAATTGTCGTTGGAGGGACAGCTGACTAAATTCAAGCCATGGAATGCAGACATACCATATTCTCATCGACGTGGATCATGCTGGCATATTGAGATCCTGGATGAGATCCATACATGCTGTGGTCCCAAATATATTGTTGACCATGCCTTGTGGTACGATATGTATTCTCAAGAACAAACACATCAAAAATATCATCAAAATATTGTGAGTTCACTTGATAAAGATGGGAATTGTTCTCAGAAATGAACCAATCCTGGGAGAGATGTGGCTCACTGATAAACTTGCCAAGAGCAAAAGGAAGATGGTTGGTGCCTGACATGTGAGCACAGACTGCATCTTCAAACTGCGCAAAATCACTGAATGTTGGCTCCTCATGTGAAAAAGTGTGCCCAACTGATTGCTCTTGCTGCCTAGAGAAGATGTTCTGGCCAAGTGTCATACCATCACAGCATGTCATATCTGATAGATGAAGAAGTCCAAAAAATGGCAAACTACCTTTATGCTTTACAGTTGTCCATCCCTGAAACCAATCTCAAACATCACCTGGATGATTGGCCGATCGTGTTCTCTGACGGGAGACACACAGAAATCTGGATGGATTTCCAGTTGCACCAGGTAGAGAGTGAGCAACTCCCAGAGATTTTTAAACCAATTACCACTGGTTGCTAAACATCCAAAATCTTTGTAGGAATACTCAAATGCATTATCATTCATCATATAGACCCAACTCCATCAAGAAGGCCTCAAAAGTCATGGTCATCATATCCCCTGTGGGGCCTTCAAAGTTCCACTCGCATTGGAGGAAGAAAAGCTCACCAGCAAGAGCAAGAGCAAGAGCAGCAAGATCAGGCATTCCAAGACCCTGGTACCATTCAGGTAATGTTCACCACAGTGTGGTTATGCACCTATTTACACCAATGTAGGGCAGGATTTTGAACCACACTCCCTGAACCTGCTCATTCAATTTCTTGGGAGACATGGCTGCAGCCACCAGTCCCCATCTCATGGCAGGCATTAATTGAAGGTCAAAACTCATTCATGCGTCCCTTCTGCACAGAGGACAAGTTGCCAGCTTATCCAACCATTCCTCACCCTTTTTTATAAGTTCATCCACATGCCCACTCGAATCCCTGATCGGAGCAAAATGTAAGCCAAGCATCTTTGTGGTGTCCGATACATCATGTGTCTGTATTGGGACAACGGAACCATCTGGCTGAAATATAGTGATGTGGGAAGGGGCAAGAGAGCCATCCTTCAGTTTCACCAAGACAGTGGGTTCCAGCAGATCAGACAGGGTCTTGAGTTTAGCCCTACCATTGGGAAACTTGTACATAATGAGATATAGGGAGCACTTCTCCGGCTTGAGAATGTCACCAGAAGCCTGGCTCAAGTAACTGTAGTCATTGCTCTGATGTTGTACGTCTGCAATAATCTCCTCTGGTCCCAGGGTTGGGCTCTTTCCCCAGTGCAGGAGGTCAGTATCATCAACCCACATCACTGCCACCAGAACAAACATCCGACAGGTATAGGCTGAAGTCATTTTTGTGCCATTGTTCATTCTTTCGTAGGCATTGATGATGAAAGTAGAAAGGGCTGTGAAAGCCAGGGGAGCAGCGCCATTTTCTTGTTGCCAGTAATACTGGAAATCCTCCACAGTGACATAGGTTGCAATTTCCTCCCCCGACAGCTTAGCAAAAGTGAATGCAGCCTCTTCCAAAAGTAGCTGAGTCATAGGATCAGTACCAGGAGGAAAAACGTATGTGCCTTCCAGGATTTGTAGGGTTGCTTCTGTATCACCCAGGAAGCCAATATCATCAGACCAATCTCCCGAGTAGCTAGGAGCAGTAAAAGCAAAACAAAATCTTTCAGCAAGACCTTTGCTGACCACCAGAAATGTGCCATTTTCAGTGTTGAATTCATCAAATTACTGCTCATTGTTCTCAGCATTGGTAGATAATGTTACCTTAACCAAAGTTGTCTGCCTGTCCCGTGGCTTGCCCGTGGATCTGTTGACCCGCCTCCATCTTTTGCGGCTGGCATTCATCCCTATGTAATATCTTGAGAATGGCAGTGGCCTTGTCAACATCACCCTTGCCAAGGTCCCTCCTGTACATGTCCTTCAGGTGTCACCTGTGCATTGCTGGGGCCTTCTTGGTGAGGACCTCCAGTTGCTGCTGACAGATATAACGTTCCACATCCAGCTCCTCCTGTGTGATGTAATGAGGATCTGTGACTTGCCTTTTCTTGCAATCTCTGAACAAATTCCGTGGATCAGGAACCTTCCCCTGTAAGTATAGCTGAACCCGAGCAAGAAGCCATCATCTCTTGAGCCAGACATCAACCTTGGGACTCCATTCTATATGGTTCTGATTGTACTGTTGACAATTGTCTTCAGAGCATTTCATAAAGTCTTCCAGCTGTTTTTTCCACTTGTCCATTGACAGGAGGAACTCGGCCTCTGTCATTTGGTCCAAGAGGTGATTGATGTCATTCATCTTTTTGTACATTTGGTGACGGTTGCATAGTTTCTTAAAAACTGTATTGTATTGCTTGTCAATCCTAGGACATGCACAGTTGAGTTTTCTTCCTGCCGGTGAAGGATGTTGGGAAAGACATCCCCTCAAATTGAATCAGATGAAATGTCCAAGATAAAGGCTCTATGATTACCAATGCCGGCATAATGTGGAAGCACGCATGCATTGACACTTTCTACCCCAGATGTCGCAAACACACCAGTGATTGGGTGCAATCCTCTCACATGACTAGGTGGGAGCTTGGGCTGTTGACTTCTTGACATTGCTCCACCATTCATAGATCATCTTGAGACAATCTGTAAGCAAGTTCATCCTCATACACATCGTCATTGAAGTTGCCAAAAAGTAAAATCTCGAAGCCTTGATGTTTCCAAATTGCAAGTTGTGTGACCAACTGTTCAAAGAAAATATCACAGGGTGATCTACCATCTCCTCTCTGCTCAAGTATCTGACATGTTGGTCCCAAACAGTCTGTCCTGCTACAACAGTCCGCGGGTCACATGGTTGATAAGTCAAAATCAAGACCGTTGACTTTTCATCTCCTCCTACTTGAATCCAGCACCATCTACCCAAACCAGTAGAATCCTGGCAAGTCTCCTACATCTTTGAGGAAAATCAATCAGAAGTAGCAATGCATATACCCCCTTTTTGATCCCGCACCACTGTCTCAGTGTGATTGGAGGCTGCCACAGAAACCTGATGTTGTCCCACATTAAATAAGTTCTGAAATTGCTCCTCCTTTGCCGCAAATCCCCAGTCAGTCTGGGTTTCAAAGCCAGCCAAGACATCTGCGTCATATTTCTTTAGGAGCTTGTAGATCATTTTTATCTTGGCATACCATCCCCTACCGGTGCGGAATATGGAGAGGCTGTTGAAGTTTTCAAAGAGAATATGCACAACATTGTTATCTTTCTGAATTGGTACTGATCCATACTTCCCCTCCTCTTCCAGCCATTGGGACTCTGCATTGAAAATTTCTACCACTGCCGTCTCAATTGCCGCAAGTTTGAGTGCTATAGCTTGTAGCTCAACTGCATTGCTCTTCTTCCAGGCCTTCCTATGTTCCTTGTTGGTATAGTCGATAAGGTCAGAGATACTAGGCTGGATATCCTCCCTGAATTTCTTCCTTGCCTGATCAAATCTTCTGTGCTGCTTCCTAAAAGATTGCAAACCCTGCTGATCACACCAGTAACCCTAAATAGTGCATTGGGGAAGGGGGACAGAACGGATGTGTATATGTTGGGTACATTTCCAACAGTTGTTGTACAAGTCAGAAGAGACCATTCCCTTCTTTATTAGCTGCTCCTCCATCTTCTTAAGGTAGTATTGTATCTTCTCAGATGTGCCATCGGGGCAGAACATCCTCGGGATGCCATATATCATTACCAAAGTGACCAATTCCTTAGATTGGTGAGGCTTCCATTGGAGTGATATGCCTGAGTGTTCAATATCCAAAGCCACGTCCTCCACTCTCTGCTTGACATTCACAGCTGCTGAGATTTTGATTTTGTACCATGCAGTTGAGCTGGGCCTTGATATCCTCCATCATCATCAAACTTCCAGGATGTTGAGGGGGTAGTAACCGTGTATTGCAATGCAACCTCATTCATTTGTACTTGTTTGTTTTTACATTTGAAGTACAAAAAAGCATTGGCAGTCGTATCCGGGAATCCATCTTTGGGGCAGTGAGAGATGATTTCAAGGATTTCATGTGGCTACTAAGAATCTCCACCGTTCATGCCAACCCTCCCAACAGAATGGTCTTAAGGGCAAGGCCTTCCTTGAGATCAAAAGAAACCAGAAGAAACCACATGTGACCAGGGGATTCATCCTGTAGTCTACTCAACAGAAACAGGTTCATGTCTCTTTCAGATGTCTCCTCGTTCACTGGGATGGATAAGTGACTGTCTTTGCCCGGGATGATTGGTGCAGAATTGATGTAGCTATTTGACTGGCTGCTGCATAGACCGGCTCCTCCCCAGCTGCTTTTGTAGAGTCGACTGCACATAGAGGAGATTTACCATCTCCCTGTCAAAGACCTTTATTTGGCAGAGCATTGGGACTGCTAGTTGTTGGAGGTTTGGGCTTGGAAGCAGCAAGCTGGCTTGTCAAGAGAGTAGTTCCTAAGTGGGCTCAAAATGAATCATCCACTGATGTATCCATGGAGGCCTCAGTGGAAGCAGTCATGGGGATAGTATCCCCTTCCTGATCAAGATCCATATCTTCATTCGCCTGACTGACAAAGACCTCATCCTCCTCATCTTCATTCAGGGCCGCCATATCATCATCCTTACCGTCTGAGCCAAATTCATCAACAGTCTCCACCACTATTTTCTCCTCGGGAGCAGTGACAGTAAGGTTTTCCAGCCCTAGGGACATGTCTGATATTATGTCCTATGTATAGCCAGAGATAAAAGAAGGAGGGTTCATTGGAGGGACTGCATGATCTAGGGGAACCTCTTTGCTCTTCAATGGCTGAAATCCACTTGGGGGAGGTAGAGAACTGCCGGCAAAACATTCCACCAAGCTGGAATCTCCCTGTTCTTTAGCCAAAGCAGCAGCCTCACCATTGTATGTGACATTGCCCGTGCCAGTAATTGAAACACTGCTAAAAACACTTCCCGATCCCGATATTGAAACCCACCAGCTGTGGCACCTCCACTCATCTCATTGGTGCATTGAGGGGAGGTGTCTGAGTTTCCAAAAAGATTCCTCCCTCCCAAGTGGTTGTTGTCCTTCTTTCTGCTCTGCTCCCCAATTCCCTTGGGTGATGATTTAATCACTATTAGCTATGTGTCCTGAGTGGCACACTGAGGGGAGCACAGAGGAGAGGTAAAATGTACTTGCTTTGCAGAAGTGGGACCCTTCTTCATGGGTGATGCGAGGGACAGAAAATTCACTTCTTTGACGGCAAGAAAGGGCATTTTCCCATCTCCCCCCTTCAATTTCTTTTGTAGGTGTGCTGCAACTGCTCTGGCACCCTGTGCCTTTGCCATCGTGGATGTCAGAAGTGGAGATTTCAAAGTCTTGTTGGTTTCGCGCTTCTTGGAGTGAACTATCCACCCCCCAGCGTTCGCGGTACCATCTGCACCAAAGAGAGGACCATTTGCTTTCGCTAAATTATCCCTCGTCTTCCCTTTGATTCCAGTCTTTGCTGCATCTATTGCTGTCGCCTTGGCCACCGCAGCCCTAACCTTCTGCTCCTCCACCTGCTGCAAAAGTTTCTCCAGCTTCTCCCCCTCCTTGTCATTTGATTTATTGGTCTTTGTGATCGTGGCTTCCTGGCATTTTCCAGCCGCTGCAGCCTTTTGCTCCTCCGCCACCCTTTTTTTTGCAGCAGCGGCTTTGGTCTCCGACTGCCTTGGCACACCGCTACGAGTTACTCTGAAGCCATTGGGCACCGTCGAAGTGGAGCTGTATCTCTGCCCGCGTGCACCTTGCCTCATGTTGCTCACTGTACGTTGAGGCGGCGCTGTTCCAGTGGTGAACGGGGAGGATATGTCATCAATGATTCCAACGGTTGTCATATTAAAGGGGGGAGGGTGGAAGAGATCGATATTGATGAGGGGAAAATTGAATTGATGTTGATTTTGTTAGCTGATGTGTGCTGTTTGTGTGGGTTGTATGTGAAGGTTTTTTCCTTTCCACTGCCATCAACACTAGAAAATTGATTTGAGTCAATTGAAGGCAATTGAGGGCCATAGGGCATGACTTTGGTCCTAAGGACAACACAAAAATCAGTATTATGATGCCAAAAGCAATATCCGCTGTCTTTTTACAATAGGCATGGTTGGTAGTGTGTACGATGAGGTGCTCGACAACACTAGCTTGACACTAGGTGGAGCAGCAATTCTCATGGTGATACTAATTCCTACCAAGAGTCCTATGTAGAATCTGCCAAGATTGCTGGAAAATGATGTAGATAATATACCTGTAACAGCCACCAGGAATACACATGTTATGCAATGACGGCATTTTGTGGGCATTGTTTCATATCTTTTGTTTGATCCTTCAAGAAGATCTTATTTATGAAACACTGTTGTGTCTCGAATCAATTACATCATCAATAAGGATAGCATATAATCCGCAGTAGCTTGATAATCATTGTCGGTGGATGTGGTGGCATTATTCATCTTCATTATGCAGAGGTTCAATAAAAGCAGTCATTTTTCAACTTTTTGTGCTTACCCAGGGTCCTGAGTGTGGTTCATTTTTCTTTAGAGAGTGTTGAAGCCGTGTATCGAAGGTTTCTGATCACATGTTGATATGCAGGTTTGCATGGGTCTTTGTCAGCGCATTGATAATGTCTCAGCTAGCTTGCTTACGCACGTGACCTATCATGCATTGTACCATGTCTATCCACAGTAAAATTTTGCTTTCATCCCATCACAATACTGGAAACTAACAAATGCATCCTCTCTATTTCCATTTGATCAGCAGAGGAGGAATGTGGATATGCATGAAGTAGTACTGGGATTTATGAAATAATCGGATAAATGACCATTCAGTATGGTGATGGCTTGGAATGGGTAGTTATAGTTTAACTTGTAGTTGATTCTTTTTTTACCTCCCTACTAGGATTTATGAAACAAACCACCTTTCAATCTTTCATTTATTGGGTGAGAGGCCAATACAGGAAATCATATCATTCAGTATAGTACCATATTTGCTGGGAATGGGTAGTTAAACTTTTATATGTAGTTGCTCAACCTCATTTTCCACTTTTGAGCTAGTCTCTTCTCTTGACATTTCAATCCATCAATTCCATTTCCAATTTTTGTACCTGCCTCTCTAGATACATTCCCCTTTCTGACG
The DNA here is from genome assembly GCA_036939875.1 of Thalassiosira pacifica. NCBI lineage: Eukaryota > Bacillariophyta > Thalassiosirophyceae > Thalassiosirales > Thalassiosiraceae > Thalassiosira > Thalassiosira pacifica. The sequence continues at coordinate 10,127 of JALLOZ010000279.1, forward strand.
GAGATGGCAATCATCTCTCAAGCTTTCAAATGATAGACATGGCATGTCAACCCAGACCGATCCCTGGACATAAATCACAGCAAGCGAATGCTAGTGGAGCATGGTGGTGACTTACCTAGGTATTTGAAGGTGACTGAGTCAGTGTATTGAGCCATTTTTGTTGAGTGAACAGTGGGTAACAGGCAAAGCGTGCCAATTGTAATTTCAAGCCTTCGTAGCTCAGCTGGTTAGAGCGTGGGTCTAATAAACCCAAGGTCGTGAGTTCGATCCTCATCGAGGGTATACCACTTTTATTTAATTCGGCTCAGGCCCACCACAGTGTGCACAATTTTGCTGTTGCAAGTAAACAACACGAGAAGTAGTGCGTGATCTGAACTTGCCTTTTGATTCAAACTGCAACATGCCTCATTATCAGGTGACCACGAGAAGACAGTATCCAATGGATTGATGACAAATGGCCAAATGCAGCACAACCAATTCGTAGGCTGGGCTTAAGATATTCCGCTACTCATCAATCTTAAACAGTCTTGGACTGCATCCCCTAGCCTCAAAAGAAGGAAAATTGTTGCGTTCAGGGGTTGATGCTTGATATCCACATGCCGGCTCCAGTTGCTTATTGCTGTGCACCCAACGACGAGAATATCAATATCAATAGATTGGCATGGCAAAGGTCGTAGAATCAGTCTGGAACAGAGAGCAGAATGGTTGTGTACAATTGGTGGACATGAAAAATGCATTGCGTTTCTCAACAGATGATGCATTGTGTCATCAATCTGCCACGATCTACGATCGCCTCGGTTCGTTCCGCATATAGCGCCAAACCAAAAGTCTCCAACTATAGAAAAGATGTGCATCATTGTTCAGGTTCACACGAGCTAACTTGTTGATCACCTGTATGTCCAAGTCATGCCTGGCCTCAATCTAAAGTGTTTGCCTTCCAGAATGATCTTGCAGATTGTTGATGCTGTTGGTTGTTGATACCGCCGCCGCCACCGCCACCGACCTCGCCAATGGACATACCAACAACCATACAAATCTCCTATCTCCTCCACCTGCTGGGATCCAATGCTGTATTCTTTGGGCCTTTTTGAATCTGGATGTCTGATGCCTGGTCCATCCCATATCTTGTGGCGATAGATATAGTATTCCCAGCGGCCTTGAGCTCCTTCGACAGGGCTGTTTCGTGTGATGCGGTGTAGAATGAAGATTCGGAACTCGGAAGAGGAGCTGCTGGTGTGAGGTGCAAGTAAGCGCAGCAATTGATGCAAAAGCATTATCTAGAAAATGACGATCCGAAACTTCTTGTTTTGGTCAAAGACAATCTCACAGCGCTGCTCGTCTGCTGCTGGTGATAATAATCTGATCAGGCATACGCAGACACATCATGGTGGGATGTGAGGGTAATGTTTAGAGAAAGAAAAGGGTTGGAGTGGTCGGAGCATAGGTCGGAGTGTGGGAGCTGGGGTTACGGGTTACGAGCTCGTGTTGTGTGCACGCAATCGAGATGTGGACGAGTTGCATCACGCAAATAGTACGCAACGGACGCAACGCGGCGCATGCATCGCGAGATGACGGGCGAAATGAGTCAGTCGTGACTCATCCAATTAAGTTCTACTTACAGTAAAGTAGTGGATCTTTTTGACTCGTGACTGAGATCTTGCAACACGTCAAATGAGGAACAACAACCGAAACCACCCAACGAACTAACCGCACATCGATTATTTGTGCACGCTGGGGTTGCATTTGTTCTTTCAACAGAAGCGCTCATAATTTCAACACTTTCTATCCACATTTGCACTCTTACTCTTTAACAACCTATTCAACATGATGAAGCTTGCCATCGCCTCCGTCCTTGTCGGCTCAGCCGCCGCCTTCGCACCAGCTCCCATGGCCAAGACCTCATCTGCCATGAACGCCTTCACCGCCGCTGATCTTCCCGGAGCCCTTGCCCCCATGGGATTCTTTGACTCCCTCGGCTTTGCCGCCAAGGACGACGAGAAGACAATCAAGCGCTATCGCAAGGCCAAGGTCACCTACGGCCACATTGCCATGCTCACCACCTTCAGATTCTTGGTCTGAGAAGCCGTGGAGGGAAGCTCTTTCCTCTTTGATGTCCAAATATCTGGCCCTGCCATCACGTACTTCACCCAGGTGCCGGTTGGATGGGATGCCTTGATCGTCACCTTCATTGGAGCGGCAGAGGCCCAACGTGCCCAGATTGGATGAGTTGATCCTGCAAATGCTTCCTATGATCAGCCAGGACTATTGTGGGATGATTACTACCCGGGTGATATTGGATTTGATCCTCTTGGCTTGAAGCCTGAAGATCATGAAGAACTCAACTTGATGATCACGAAGGAGCTTCAGAATTGACGTCTTGCTATACTTGTTGCTGCTGGGTTTTTGGCACAGGAGGCTGTGGATGATAAGAGAATTATTGAACACTTCTCATCATAATTTGAGCTCTATATACGTACAGAATTCTTGAGCACCTCTCATTGCAATCAATGGTTTCAACACTTGACACTGATTGATACAATTACATGTTGAAATATTATCTAGTAGATACGTCAGCATTGCCAAATGCATAGATACATTCAACGTATAATAGGTAAGTCGTGGGGTAAGTCGTGACAGACAGTCGTGATGGCAAATAGTGACAAATAGATGTAAATATCACTCCATAGAGATCAACGTCACATCAGATGTCAATCTACATACGACGCTGGTAATGTCACAGATGACATCTCTCCCATTACATTCTCAGAGCATATAGGGACAATTGTACATACGTAGGAATAATAGTTTGTATGAGAATACTGATATCATCAGGTACATTAAAACAACTCATAAAACACAATTAGATCACAATGCAACATACTACAACAACATTTTATAGATTACTGTGTCTCCTAGATTTACACTAATTCTACATAACTACTTGATTAGGTAGAATTCAACAGAAGAACGTGCTCTATCTACGTTGAGAACATGGACCACAACCTCATCTCTCCGTTCATCATGCATGCGGCTGGACTGCAAGTTGATGAGACAGCCAAGATACATTTGGAGGAGCCCGATGTATCTAAGCATTCTGTCTTCAATCCTGAATCAGGACTGTGGATAACACTCAAGCTGAGAGGCATATTTTCTCTTTTCAACGCTCGATCTCTAACTAAAGATGAGGTTGAGAATTGCTACAAGTTCACCATCATGTCTTTGACACTGATGCGGGTGATTGGAATCCAAACTTGGAAGTGTGGGCAGACCAGGAAGACTTGCTGCTCAATTCTGACGATTAGATCGTACAGTACAACCTGTCATCACCAATGCAATTAATAGATGAGATGGACGTTGCTGGCTCTGAAGCCGACTTTGTGTAGAGTGATCAGTTTGAGACGGCTGTGGATGCACATGTATCATCTGCTTATGTGAGCACCCTACAGACCGGCAACCCACAAG
>JALLOZ010000282.1:0-13526 GCA_036939875.1 Thalassiosira pacifica
TTTTAGCGAAACGTGCTACCCGTGAAATGGTCAATGCCGAGTCATTTTTGCCGCATGCCGCTGGCTGCACGCACCTACCTACCTGCCTCAAATCATCCGCATAATTTGACGGCAAAAAAGAGATGGGTCGGAACCGCGATACCGATCGTGGATACCGATTACTGCTGCGCACCTAGCCTAAGATTACTCAACGGTAGACATGATCGGTTGGCACGATCGCATCTTCACTCGAAAATCAAAAGTTTGCTCAACGGTAGATATGATCGGTTGGCACGATCGATCGCATCTTTACTCGAAAATCAAATGTTTGCTTTGGTCCGACCAGTAACTTAACTCACAATATTTAAAGTATTATTTTTCTCTCTAATAAAGTCTGTTTTCAGCTACATATAGTCTATTCTAACTTAATAAAATCACCAACTAAGAGGTCAATGAGTCCAAAGATCTTCAACGCTTCTGCTGTAACGTTGATCATCTGCTAGGTTGACTATCGTGTAACTTTTGAAATTACGTTTTCTACCAGATCTTTCTTTGAAATTGCAACTGTAGTGCCAATTCGAAGTGAATGAGCTGGTCGTCAGGTTCGGCACATGGCACTTTCGATCAACAACTGTCTTACGCTTCTGGCCAAGCAGATCAATTATTTCTCTCCCCTTCCACTTCACACGCACAACATCGAGCTGAAGTATTACTACATAGCAGCTTATCAAAGGCTGAGCTCACAATTTCAACAACAACAGATTTTGAAATCAACAGCAGCAGTAATCATCAATGGAAATTAACAACAGTGATCAACAACAGTAATCAACAACAGCAATCAGCAATAGCAACCAGCAATAGCAATCAACACCAGCAATTTAAATCAACATCAGCAATCAGCTACAGTCGGCAATCAACAACACTATCAATGATAAATTTTGGCAAAGGTGTAGCTGCTAGTCTTGTGGCCCTTGCCGCATTTTCTTGGGGCGATATACGAGCGGGCGGAGTTGGAGTTCATGCTGATAGCGGCAGCACTGTGGCAGGAGGAGTAGGATTGGATGTCTCTGTGGATGATGTATCAATCGTCATGGCCGTAGGAAGCAACGAGGATGTTATGTCCGACGGTGGTAGGACACGTAGAGGATCTGGTAGCAGTCTGACAGAACTCGATGGTAGTGGCAGAGATGGAGATGGTCCTGGATTGATGTCGATGGTGACGTGGCTGGGGTGGAAGGTAAGAATGAACCATCACGAATAGACCGATATTTTCATACCTTATTGATTGTCAAGTACAAGCACACAAAGAGAGACCACCATGATTACTCAAGAGACCATGATTAGCCACATGAAGTCTAGATACTGATATCCTTGCTTCACCTCGCCCCTGCCCCTACACCATTAACACTCACAATGGACCTCTCACAGCTTTCAATTCTCATGCTTCTGTCTTCTGTCCTACCCTTCTAATAAAATGCATAGGCTGATGATGGCGCTGGATCCATTACTATTCCGCAGCTTGGAGCCGGAGGAGGAGGAGAAACACCATCGTCTAAGGTACATCTTGCTCCCATCTGGATAGATGATTTTTCGTTTTCCGTCCCTCTCCCACTTCTATTTTTCGTGTACATTATTGCAGCAGACTGAGGTCAGTGGAGGTACCAACATATGGTCGTCTGATGACCCGAACAGGAGGGATGGAGATAGATTGGGAGGGTTAGCTGGTGATGATGGAGGAGGAAGCAAGAACGTAAGACACTAAATAGTTATCTGCATTTAGTTAAATGTCCCTTCTATTGTCTTTGACTCACAGAACGGATCTTCCTCTTTATTTTATATTCCCATTTGATATTATTGCAGTCAGACGATGCTGGCGGAGCACTGGAGCAGATGAGAGAGGTGGCGGATGTGGTGAAGAACAAGACGGTGAGTAGTGCACTTTTCTATGATTCATGTTTGTATTTCATCCTCATGTTTCACACTAACTCTCACCCTCTACATGTGGAACAAAAAGACCAATGCGGATTTATTTGATACCCATGCCAATGTCAGTTCTGCCACCAAGAAGGATGACTATGATGATGTTTTCACTCCCTTCATGCCTGAATGCCTCTTGCGTTCACAGGATGGCAGTCCAGGTGGCAGTGCTCTCAGGAAGATGAACCTCAAGCCTTTGGACAAGACTGTCCGAATTGAATTACCCGATGGCGGTCCGCTTTATGAGAGGAATGAGAAAGGTCAATTTGATCCAACCGTCCTTCCTTACTTGTCTGTTCGGATTTGTCCCGCATCAGAGTCATTGGAGTCACCATGTGTTACTAGTCTTGATTCTACAATTCAATTGACTGCGGAGGGGGAACTTGTTGCTGGTCCTTCAAGCAGCCGTAGCAGATCCTCTAAAAGTGCTCTCACCAACTATATCAAATTGAGAGGGTCTAAGTTCTACGGTTACTGGAGCCCAAACGAGAGCCTCGGTGATGATGTACAGATTGACTTCTTTGTTACAAACAAGCTACTTCGCTCAATTGTGCATACCGTTAGTCCCGTCTTGAGTAGGAGCCAGGATACTGTGCATGACCAGATCTCACCAATAAAGTTTGGCATTGATCGCAGCCCTATTATTCGTGCTCGAATCCTCGCGGACGAAGGTTTTCAAGCAAGCACGATCGCATCACAGCTCATGTGCGAATACTATGCTTCTGGGGGTGTCACCACTTCAATCCTGTATGAAGAAGGCTTTTCATTCAATGATGTGGCTGCTGCGATGATCTATTCATACGAAGCATCTGGTCAAGACTACGCAAACTTGGGCTTCAAGCAAGGAATTCCTGGGGCATTTATTGTAAAGGGCCTACACGATCCATGCTTGTACAATGTGCGTGATGCTGAAGTACTTGCCAGTCTCATTGGGAATGCCGGATACACCTCGTCAGATGCCATTTTGATTCTTTATGACGAGGACTTTCCATTTGATGATGTTGCCAGGGCAATGAAAAACTCATATGGAGCATCTGATCAAGACTATGCAAACTTGGGATTCAATCAAGGGATTCCTGCTACATTTATTGCCAAAGGATTGAATGATGCATCTGTGTACAATGTAAGCAACAATGAAGAGATTGGTATCATTCTCAAGACTGCCCAGTACAATGCATCTGCCATCGGCGAAGCTTTCAAGATTTCCTTAGGACTCAACATATACAGTTCAGAAGAGCTACTTCTCAAAATAGGCTTCAGTGAAGAATCCACGTTTGATGCAATCTTGTTTGATTTGACTGCTAAATATCATGGTCTGGTTCAGTCGATGGGACCAAGAATTCTTTTGCATCCAGATGAAAAGTTTGCAATGTCGTCAATTGATTTGTTTCTTGCAAAGACCCGCCTGTACTATAAAATGAATGATGCCACAGAAATTCATGAAGGTACTATTACAAAGGAAAACCTCCTGTCAGTGGAAGAAATGCTTATTGAAGGGGGTGCAACAAAGACATGGCTATCAACTTTAGAGAACAATGGCCAGATCACTAATGACTTGGAACAATCACCAATCTCTGCAGGTGACCAGGCAAGTGCCAAAGCATATGTGAGAGCTGTGCGAATCAAACAAAAGCACCAGGTGGATTTGTGCTTTTGGCTCTGGTTTCCATAGTAAGTACTTTGCTGTACATTGCTTACATTCCTATTTTGTTTCATGTAGCTCACTCAATGCAAATTTCACAATCATGTCTGATCCTTAGCAATGGCCCCGGAACAATGAAATTCAAAGTTGATATAGAGAGTGATATCACATTTGACAGGACAATTCAAAATACCCCCCAAAGAAATAATGTTTCACCACTAGGTGATCACCCTAGTGATTGGGAGCAGGTCATTCTTCGCTTCAACGAATTTGATGAGCTCATCAAGGTCACTCTTTCTGCCCATGGTCATTATTCGCCGTATGCTCCTTCTCAATTAACTACGACCAATGGGCACATTGACATCTATACGTCCCTCAACGGTCATGCTCTCTTTGACAAAGCTGGAAGCAACTATCATACTGAAGTTGTGAGTTCTTTCTATGATATGTTTGATATTGATCTGAAAACTGGAGCAACAAATTTTATAACTAATAATGGACTTCCCTCATTTTGTTGCAACTTCTTCCGCAGGGTGAAAGAGTAAAGTTATTTGACAAGGGTCTGTTTGACATGTTTGTCAACATCTTGATGCAGGTAAGCAGAGAACATATTTTTCCATTGGCATTTTCTATACAATACTTACCCTTTGTCCTCCATGCATTTCTTGTTGCAGACTGGGAATTACTGTGATAAAAGTGATGATTCAAAGTCTCTAGATACCAGCACTTCTTATGAACTCTTTGCAATCGATAACTATTATCTCACACAAGATGGCACAGAAGACCCCAAGCCATGGTCTGCATTTAGTGGTAAATGGGGCCCTGATTTTGACTTTGCACTTAGTGAGGCTGAAAAGGCGGGAATAATTGATACGATTCTCGACGATAAGGTTGACTTGGAGGAAAATATTGCGCGTGTTGTTGCCGAAATAGTAGCTGCCACATGCGGTATCATTGCAATTCCTTGCCTAGTTGGATACCCTGCTTGCTTTCTTACTTGCCTAGGGGTTGTGGGTGGGGCATCTGGCACAGCTGCCATAGTTTTGTGGAATACTTTATTTGATGGGTGGAAAGCTGATGCACTTGATTCAGCCTACGAAAAACAAATTGGGACAGGGAAACAAGGCCCGGGACCTTACCGCGGTGCCGAATCCCAATATATTGAAGCTCCAAGGGAGTCTCCCAAATACCTTACAATATCAGCGCTTCCAAGCCTTCCCATTGTAGGAACTTTGGAGGTTGTACTAAAAGTCGCGAGTCATTATAAGAAGGAGATGCCATTTCTTGACAATGTTGGGGATGAAAAATTCAAAAACCAGGCCGGCGAAATTGAACTCATCCCATACGCAATCGATATCGAGAGAGTAGAGTTGCTCATCAATGATACCGTGATTGATGTTACAGCCAATCTTGAAACTTCTCCTGCCAATGAAGACGGCATTATCTATGACAATTACCTCCATGTGTGGGATACGTGAGTTATCAGTATGTGTATTGGTTGCTATTCATTTGCAATGAGCTCATATAATTCTATCTCATCCTATTGATGTAAAACACGGCAACAGTACCACCTTTGAGAATGGGAATTATATCTTAAACTACCGTGTCATTGGGTCAGATGGAAGAACATACCAATACTTCAACTCTGAAATCACAGACGTTAGTATTTGCAACGGAAATTGCTAGATTAAGCGCCTATCTAATTGTTCTTGAGCTCTTGGACATTACCGTTGGGGAATAGTTACTATTATTATGTTTCAAGAAAAATGGTTAAGATATGCCTGATGTTTCCGAACATCAAAACAAAAATATCATGTTCGATTCCTATCAAAAAGTTGGTTTACACTCCTTGTCAGTTGGTTGCTAGTTCTATTTAAACTAGATACAAACAAGTTATTAGCTGTCAAATAATCTTCTTTCTGTAATTGGCCCTGGTCAGGCCCTGTTCCTGATTTTCATGCATAGAAAACATATTTTTGTTTTGTGTCTCTTTCTATCTCCCTCTCTATTGCTTTTGGGTAGAGACAAAATTCTTCAATGTATTATTCCTTTCCGTGTGCGATTCAACGCTATCACCTTTTTCAAGGCTGATGCGCGTAGCTTCAACTTCTATTCCCCCAGATGCCGGTCGATAGATTCAACGCCAACGCCTGTTCAGCAGAAGACAAATTCGTGATGGCAGCAACGGAGCGTGGGTTGTATTTGACGGTATGGTTTGTCGTAGTGTTACTGCACCCGCTCAATCGTTGACGTTGATGAATCCAGCTTCATTGTGACAGCTCCGTGCGGTAAAAGACGGAGCCAACTGGCGCCATGGGTGAGAAATGGCGGCTATTGCTATCGTTTGCTTCCGCTTCCGCTTTGCAGTTTGCAGTCCACACAGCCAGCAGCCAGACCCAGGGCCAGACCGCAGACCGGCCGGGGCGCGCTGCGCTGGATTTGCGATCAAGAAGCTATCATATCGTAGAGGAAAGCTATTCGCCCCTCTGCTTATTTCAGTGTAAGTGTGAATTATTTTCGGCCGCTACTACAAATTATGTGCCTTGCGTTCCATTGAAAACAAATCATACGACTATTACTAAAATAATTATATTAAACAGTACATGATACTATTCTACTTTTTTGGGCGATTCGTTACGCAAGTCGTAGTAAGTAATCGTATTCCTGGCTGTTCATTCGGGGTTCGGGTTCGGGCTGGGTTCGGGAGTCGCAGCTCGCAGCTCGTCAAACAATACGATTCTCCTATTTGACAGGTCGGGTCAAGCATGACTTCAATCATCCAACTTGATCTACCTATTTCTGATTTCTGTGGGCTTGCTGTGGGCTTCTTCTTTTCATATTTTTAGCCTCCGCCTGTCTCAGCCTTCTCCTTCTCAGCGCTGCTAGTTCAGAGAAGTCAGCACAACATCAACTGAACTCTAACATTACTACCCATACCCCCTAGCAATAGAACAGCATTATCACTATTGAAAATAGATATGCAGGACGAAGACCCCATCCCTTTGGAGGAACTCATCGCCAACGGTGCAGAAGAGAAATATGGCCATGTCAAAGCAAATGCAATGATACAATCTTCCATGGCAATTGCATCATTGGTTTCATCTTCCATCCTCATTTGGATGATACAAAGATCACATGCCCGCCTCTCGTTGATATACCATCGAATACTTCTTGGCATGTCCGTTGCGGATATTTTATTATCATTGGGTTCGGCGCATTTCAACATCATGGCACCAAGCGATGATGCGTACTTTGTGTGGAATGCCAAAGGCAACCAGGCATCGTGCAGCGCCCAAGGTTTTGTAAGCTTTCTAGGAATGAGCAGTACTGTGTTGTACAGCTGCTCTCTCAATCTGTATTCATTGGCGGTTGTCAAGTACAAAAAAACAGATCTGTACATCCATACTAAGATCAAGCCCTTCCTTCATGGGATTCCCATTGGATGTGGACTTATTTTCACTACCACATTGCTTGCCAAACATAATCTCAATGACAATGGGAAAGGAAACTGTTATGCACCAGTTTACGAGCCTCCTCACTGTATCAGGTACAATGATGGGGAAGTACGTGAAGGATTTGAGATTCCATGTGGGCGCGGGCAGAATGGGGCTGTGATCTTCTACTATTTGGCCTTCTTCGTCAAATTTATTGCTGTGCCACTCATTGTTGGGGTGTCACTTGTTATGATTTTCAGAGCTGTGTGGCAACAGGAGCAAGCCAATGCATGGTATGGGGCTGGTGCTTTCACAGTGAGCACTAATGTTGAGCATACTTCAATTGATATCAACAGTGATGATAGGGTCAATCACAGTTGGTCTGATAGAATTTGTGGCAACATCAGGTCAGCAGTGTCTGTTCTCAAGAATAGACAGTCTAGTAGACATTCTTTGTCAACCTCCAACAGTCATGCCAACAGTCGCGCAGTGCTGCGCAGGGCGTTCTCGTTCACCATTGCATATTTCTTAACATGGTCATTTTTCTTCATGGGTATTTGCTTCAATATCGCAAATAAGGATTGTCCCCTCACCATTTGGTATCTCTCAAGCATATTTTTTCCACTTCAGGGCTTCTTCAATTTATGTATATTTTTCTGCCCAAAGTGTCGAGAATCAAATCCAGGAGGGCTGACGATGTCACTTGGTGCCAAGCTATTATTGAAGCCATTTGGTCTAGTGGAAGTGAGCATCGCGCTTCGGGGAGCAGAGACAGCAATGGTAGACCTATTACCAGGATACAACAACAACAACAACAACAACAGCAGCAGCAGCAAGAACAGCAACGTACAACTCAGCCTGTCGCAGGGGGGAAAGAAAGTTCAACTCAAGACCAGCCAAAGTCAGAGGATGTATATTGAGGCTGAAGAAGAACTTCAAGCCTCACAAGTCTATGAGTATCATCATAAGCAGGTGCCGTCTGATGCAATCATGGATGAAAGTGACACAACTAATCCTCACTTGGAACCAAATTGATATGTTGATACACAAGAGATGGCCAGTGATAGTGAAAATAGACCCATAAGAAACTGAGGAGCAAAACAGTTTATTTGCATGCAAATGGCTATGAAGATGGCGCTGCGCTAAAGCAAGAGAGTTTCTTATTTGCAAAAATGGTTGAGTAGAAGGCAATCTCATACAGAACAATGCAGCTAGCCATTGGCGGGGCTATTTTTGGTCTGTAATATAATCTGAAATTTTGTTCGAGGCAGAAGCAAGACAATTGTTATGTTTCAATTCAGAGGATAATATAACATGGATCTATGCACTCAGAGATCAATTTTTGTTTGCATCTTTTCTTTGTCAAGTTGGTGATAATATCTGTGTGTACATGGTGGATTTGACACAGTGATGTGTCCTTTTGCTCTTTTTTGTCAGATGCCAATATCTTGTGTTTGAGGAGTATTGTGGAAAACCATCACATTCTCTCTTTATGGCCCATTATTCAGCAAGAAATGGTCATTTGGACATAGCCGTTTAATTTGTGTCTTGAGCGTTAGCCTAACAGTGAGGACTTCTGGGATTGACCTAAGCATATTCATCAGATTACTCCTAGTGTGACACCTCTATCTAATCAGCACATTCAAGGAGCACTTTAGAAGATACCATCTTGTGTTTTGTAGCCATGCAAGGCTGGATGTTTTGCACCAAATAATGTCTCAGAGAAGCTGCAGAACACTATGATGTATGCAATCCAGATGGACAACTGCTGAGGAGGAGGCAGCATCCACATATGAAAGATGTTGCAGTCAAGGATGTATGATACATTAATTTGATTTGGTTGGGCTGACAGGATTGTGGCTAGCACCTTAGAGTCGCAAACATAAAAAACTGGCGATGGTACCCGAGTCCCAAATTATATCATTCATTTCTGCCGCTCTGCGATATATAACCTGCTTACAATACAGCCCAATCACAATTCAGACATAATGCTAACTTCATTGAACACAGGACACTGCCAAGAAGAAAACTAACGGAGTTATCAGTCTGAAGATGCCATCTCATGCTGTGCGCAGAGAAACCTAGAAATACGATCACATCCTGATCACATATAGACACAGACGGATATACCCCTTTTATCAGAAACTCGAGGGCACTCTTGTAAAATAGCATGTGCACGTTTTGTCAATTGTCTCTGATAATCAAACTACGATCTATCATCTACAAATTGCTTATGACACGGTACCTTTCACAATGGGACTAGTGCAGACTCCCGCACTAGTCAAAATCGGCCTACCGCAAAACTCAGGCACACCATACTCGCTTGTCTTCAAGAAAGGGGCGATCTTCTCAAACACCTTCTTCTTCCCAATCTTATTCTCCGCAAATGGCGCACTCTCCTTGCTATCGAAGTCGAACCCCGGCACTGTCACGCGTTCCCCAATCTTGGCATCGACCGGAACACTGACCAACTTGACGTCAGTATGATCCTCGTTCGAAGCGCACAGTACCATGCCGTGACTAGGAAACCCAGCGAGCTTGCGCGCCTTGAGGTTACACAACACCAGCACCATTCGCCCCTCTAAGTCCGATTCAGACATGTAGGGTCGCAATCCTGAAGCAATTTGACGCGGCTCGTCCTCTCCAACATCGATCTCCTCGCAGAACAGCTTGTCTGCCTCCTCATGAACCCAGACTTTGTTGATGCGTCCGACACGGATGTCAAGCGCGGTGATAGGAGGACCTTCATAGGAGTCCAATGGGTCTGCCACAGCAGGCGACGCTGAAGTTGCTACAGATGCACCAGCTGATTCGCTTTTAGAATCATTCCCCTTTGAATCCTTGCCGTTTGATTTATTTCCTTTGTTAGCCTGTTTCGAAACACGGAACTCCTCGGGAATGGACTCGCAGAAACTCTTGAGGCGTTCCATACGAGCCTCGACAGGCATGACACCTGCAGACTCGCTATTGATGACCGAGTCATCTCCAGCGACCATGGCCAACAAGGACATTTGCTTCGTCACATCCTGTCCGCTCATCTCACCAGTCAGTGCCAATCGAACTGGATGGAAGAGATTCTTTCCCTTCACATTCATCTCCTTGGCAATGGACTTCATCGTGGCCTTGTACGCCTGAGGATAGGAAGTCTCATCTCCTCCGACTTGAGTGTCTTCCACAATGGCCTTTTTGGATCCATCCACAAAGGCAGCAAGTAGGTTGTCCGAGTCAGGCATGGGGAAGCTGCTATCTGCGTGCATCTCCAGCAGCTTCATGCTAATACCATAGAAGTTGCCCTGTTTCACCATCTCCTTCGCCTTGCTTCCATCGGCCATCTCGCCAAACGTTGCAGGCAGGTTGTATCCCAGAACAGTCTTGGCGTTTGTGGCAGCATCCTGGAGCGTTTCCATCATTTGTTTGGCCAGCGTGGTGGATGCCAAGACAAAGTCACGAGTCTTTTGGGCGTCACTGCCTTCCTTGATCATGTTCAGGAAGTTCAACTGCTCCTCAACCAAATCCAAAATCTCCTCTACCTCCATCTTCTTCAAATGCTGTGAATTCACCCACTTCAACTTGTCCATATCAAACACACTGGGACTCTTGACAATCCTATCAATGTCGAAAGCCTCAATAAGCTCATCGCGAGTGAAGATCTCATTTTCCGTACCATCATTCCATCCCAACAACGCCAGGTAATTGATCATGGCATCAGGCAGAAATCCATCCAAATGGAACTGATCACAAGACGTAGCTCCGTGCCTCTTGCTCAGCTTCTGCTTGTCCTCCCCCAGAATCAAAGAGCAGTGCGCAAATTGTGGCCGAGGCGCGCCAATACCGTCCAATATCAATCCCTGCCTCAGCGTGTTGGTCAAGTGCTCCTCGGCGCGGATCACCGTGGTTATTCCCATGGAGGCATCGTCGACCGCCACGCAAAAGTTGTAAACGGGCACGCCGCTGGAGCGCAGAAGGATGAAGTCACCAACGGTCGCCTCGGCGTCCCACGAGACCGTTCCGCGCACCGCATCATTGATCACCACACGCGCGCCCGGGGGAACCTTGAAGCGAACCGTGTAGGGATCCCCATTGGCTATCTTCTCCGCGACCACCTTGGGATCGGCATCGCGCCACGTGCCATCATACCTGGGTGGGATACCTTCGGCCTCCATTTTGGCCTTCATCTCATCCAATTCCTCTGGGGTGCAGAAGCACGGGTAGGCCTTGCCCTCGTCGATTAGGGTTTGAGCGATTTTGGAGTACAGGGTTGCGCGTTCTGATTGGCGGTAGGGACCGTATTTAGCGAGGGGCATGTCTGGTCCTTCGTCCCACGTGAGGCCTAGCCAGGTGAGGTCAGCGAGGACAGAGGCTTCGCTCTCTGTTATGGTGAAGAGTGAATAAAAGAGATGAGGAAGGGTGAAAATATATTTGTCAGGGTTTTTGGTGAGAGGTCATGTACAATTAATAAGTCCTGTGAAGCTCAAAAGACCAGGATGCAGTTTCCATGTGTCTTTTGTATGTATTGCTGCTCTATGTCAATATCCTGGCATTGGCACCTGAGTAGTTTTCCTCGCAGATAGAGTATTGTGACAAGCATGAAAACAAATGTAGAACTCCAGCGTCAACGTCCTTGATTCAACAAGTAGGGAAATAAATCTCCAGGCCCCAATGCACATACTGATTTCAGAGCACGAACAGCCTACTAGAACAAAACCCCAGCATTCTCACAAGTCCAACCCAAAAGCAGATAACACCATCGCTCCGCTCCAGATAGTTTGTGGACTGTACCAAGTGAAAACATAGGACCACAGCTCCTCAGCAAAGGGATCCTTTGTGCGTTGAAACTTGCAGTCCTTCAAAAAATACCACCATGTGCACAAGATGTGCTCGCTTACAAGTATAGGTGACCCCACATGACAAGTCAAATCTCCACTGGGTTTTGTATGGTCAAGTGCAACTAAATCGGTGCACAGACACAGGTTCAAAGAACTTGAGTAACTCACCCTTGGTACTCCTGGCCACATCTGTATCCTCCACCCTCAAAACAAACCCCGCTTCGCTATCCGCACTATCAAAGTCCAACTGTCCCTTCTTGGCCACCAGCCAATTGTACAACGCCGTCCTCGCTCCTCCCACGTGCAAAGACCCGGTGGGAGAGGGAGCGAATCTCATTCGAGGCGGTAGGTCCAACACGTTCTTGCCTGCGTTCGGAAAGAGATTTTGTATCGGCTCTTCTCCATCGGTGGCGGAGGCGGTTTCCGTCTGATCCTCGGTGGTACTCTGTAATGCGCCCAACGCTCCATCGAAGAAGCCGGGGATGGTAGCCATCTTTTCTTTGAGGGAGGCGTTGCTGGGACGAGCGCGATGGCGGCGTCCGATGGTCGATGTCGGGACTTGGATTTTGGATGCATCGATGGTGGTGGTGGCGAGTGCACGTCGCAGGGCGGGCGTTCGCGTGAATGCCTGGAGAAAGATTGAGTGGGCGGAAAGAAGGAAGAGGATGGGCATTAGTACAAAAGTCATGTTCATGTATCGGCTGTTTTATGGCACATTCATGTCATTTTTCAAACTCAAGACGATGAAGCAAATGCTTTTTCTTGCATTTCAATGATCAGAGAGCGAGGGGCAAATAAAAAGAACTCGGCAGAGACATTCCACTATGGTGTATCACAATATTGTAGTATGCATTTTGAAGAAGCCTGCACTTATTCAGCCTCATCACGAAAAGGGGTGCCGAACACTCCCTATCGAATTCCCAAAAAACACGCATGTAGAAGGCATATTTGAAGAAAGAGAACAAGGAAACCGAGAGATGAAGTTTACACGCAAAATATAAACAGGTACTACTGCATACAAACTTGATCCTGCCTTTTAATTTGCAAAAAAGAATTATATGGTTATGGTACAATATATTTACTTGTTTTGTTCTCACTTACTTGCTCGTGTTGTTTTGAGGCCTCGTGGTCGTGGACTCGTGTTGCGTTGCCCGCGCGTCTTTGTTCTTGTTCGTCCCACCCTCACGCTCTATCTCGCTGATTGTCATGCTGTGTGTTGTGCGGCGGCGTACAATACCATAATATGACAACGACAGGAAGCAGACACGTTGTGCGGCAGCTTGTGCGGCATGACGCGCGCTGGCACCTGCATGCCTGGAACGACGAGAAACTTAAATGGAGGATATTCTTGAACCCTTCGCGTTGAAGTTGAACCTGCGCGTTTATTATGGATGTCGTCGAGGATGGCCCAAGGACGAAGACCGTCCTGTCCGCGATGTTGATGTTGATGTTATCATAATGGTAATGAGTTGCAATCACATTGTAGTGATTTCGGCGGCGGTGATCGTATTGTATTCGTTATTCGTATTGTATTAGAGAAGCAAGGTGGACGGAGAACGAGACGGAGCGCCCAGCGTCGTGTTGTTCGATTTGAATTGACAAGATCGTGAGCGAGCGTCATGTCAGCGGAAGGAATAGAAGCGATGATGTTGTTGTTGCTGTTCGTTC
>JALLOZ010000283.1:0-13600 GCA_036939875.1 Thalassiosira pacifica
GAAAGAAATAGGAATCTACACTTGATTTAATGAAGATAGACATAACTTCAGTTGGGCCACTCACAAAAAATGCCAACTAAGCCAAAAATCAGGCATTGTGAGCGTGTAATGGAGGGTTTCCAGCGAGATCTTTTTTCTCAATTTTTTTCTCATCTAATCTCATATATTAAAAGTACTTGCACATAAAAAAATAATAATTTACGATAACTTTTGATTTCAAAGTTTTATCAGTTCACCCCCTACCTTAAAGATCTTGATTCTTTCGCAGATGCAAAGGCAGGGAGCAGTGTTGTTTTTACCTACTGTCTTCCT
This sequence comes from Thalassiosira pacifica, assembly GCA_036939875.1. NCBI lineage: Eukaryota > Bacillariophyta > Thalassiosirophyceae > Thalassiosirales > Thalassiosiraceae > Thalassiosira > Thalassiosira pacifica. The sequence continues at coordinate 313 of JALLOZ010000283.1, forward strand.
GTTATTTTTACCATGGAGCTTTTGTGTAGTATTTCTACCACAAGTTTCGGTCTAACAGCTCTCTCTAGCAGGCCAACAGCCAACAGCTGCATAACAGATCGAACTGAACAGTGATCGAACATGAGCCGTTTTTTCGTCCCGTGATTATACCAAATCACGCTTCAGTCACGTAAAATCACGCGCCCATTTTCATTTCCCAGGTGTTCCCATTTCCCATTTTTCTCTTGCGCTTTTTTGCCGTCGCCGCCGCCGCCGGCCGCATCGCAATTCGCAATCAATCGATCAGCAATTACAATTACATACAATACGGATAGGAGATGGGGCGAGCAAACTCCCGCTCCAACCGCTCTTCCGGCGGCAATAACCGTTCCTCCTCCTCCAATAACCCCTTACCCACATCCGAATTCGATCCCGCTTACCCTCCCAATCTCAAACGCTCATTAGCGCGGAACGATGTGGAGTTGGCAGCATTGAGCAAATTGCACGTTGCTCTCAGATCGTTGCGGGTGGCTATTGTGGAGGAATTTGGGGAGGAGAGTTTGTTGGAGTGTGTGGTGGAGGAGGTTAAGAAAATTCCTCCTGCTGCTGCTGCTGCTGCTGCTGCTGCTTCTGTTGTGGATAAAGTGAATAATGATAATGGCGGGGGGAAGAATGAAAATGGAGGCGAGAAAAAAGAGAAGGAGGAGGCCGAGGCAAAGGCCGAGACCGAGGTTCAAACAAATGAAAATGACGAGTCGAATGAAATTAATGATGATGGTGACTCAACCTCAACCCCACCCACCAAAGAATCAGGCAGCCAAGACGAAGCCAAAGAAAAAGAAAAGCGTCTGCAGCAACTAACCACCGCCTTCCTCCTACGAATGAAACTCCGTCGACGTCTCCTAAACCGCCTCGCCCGCCGCCTACATCGCGTCGCCCACATCATGGACGGCACCTCCTCCTCCTCCTCCATCCAGGCCCCTCTGCCCCCATTGTATGGAGATTTGGTCCGACGATACATATCTGCTGAGAGCGAACAGAGCGGAATGGCCGCCAAGATGTTGGGGTTGGGGGGGAGTGGGAGTGTGGATGGGGCGGGTGTGATTAAGGAGAGGAGTGTCAAGGAGTTTGTGGAGAAGGAGGAGATGAGGAAGGAGGTGAAGGGCAAGTTGGAGGAGCAGAGAAAGAGGAGAGAGGTGGGACAACAAGAGGAGAAAGAGAAAGAAGGAAAGGAGGATGTCATTATCAATGAAAAGGATGATGATGATGATGGCAAGGAGGACAAGAAGGAAGAGCCAGATGCGATGGAGGAAGATAAAGAGAATGCTGATGCAGATGAAGTGAAAGATGAGGGTATGGGCCAGGAAGATGAGAAGGACCGACCAGAGTCAATGGAGGAAGAGGACGAGGTGGAAGAGACAGAGTCAACAGATGTTGATGACGAGGATACAAAGAAGACCGATGAAGATGAAAAGGCTGACGAGGATGTCAAACCCGACAACAACCAACAGGCAGCAGCACCCAAAACCACCAATGTGGACTTGCTACTGCAGGGCGACGAAGAGGATGGACCATTGTTGGATCAATTGGCAGAATACGAACCGGGATATGCCAAGCTGTATTCCATTGGTCCCATGATGCCGCCTTTGCCTCCTCCTTCTTCGACTCCTTCTTCTACGACAATTATTTCTCCTGATGCCAAAGTGGAGGAAAAGGCTGATGTCAAAGCTGAGGAGGAGAGTGTTGTCAAAGCTGAGGAGGAGAGTGAGAGTGACGTCAAAGTTGAGGAGAAGACTGATGTCAAAGCTGAGGACGAAAGTGATGTTGAAATGGAGGACGGAAGTGATGTCGAGGCCGAGGACAAGGCTGATACAGAAACTGAAGAGGATGAGTTGTCAGCTTCGCCAACATCTGATGATGTCGAAGATGATGCATCTGACAAACCTACTTCTAACAAAGATGTCGAAAAAACTTCTTCTGCAGAAGATGTATCCGACGAACCTACCGCTAACAAAGATGCCGAAGAAACTTCTTCTGCAGAAGATGCAACTGAGACACCATCATCTACGGCCAAAGCCATTCCAAAAAATGATTCTCCCAGCAGCAGCACCAAAGAAGAAGATGCTGCGTCCAAAGAAAAGAAAGTGCTCAAAGTGACCATGCCAATCGCCAGAACCAATGACGATCACGAAGTGAACGACGAGGGAGAGTTCATTTCCGACCCAAGTGACAATAATGGCGATGGTTCGAACAACCAATCTCGCTTGCCATTCTCGTTGTATTCTGCCCCGGTGAGGGTGTTGCAGCCGAAGGAAAGGGCGGCAGAATGGAAGAGGTGGACGAAGGAGATGTGCGAGAAGATTCCCAATCAGGTGAGATTGAGTTGGAATTGGAATTGGAAGGATGAGAAGGAGAAGGAAAAAAATTACCACCATGCCAGCGCGAATAGCAAAAATTCTGCTCTGTTGGCTCTTTCTATTCATATCTCATGGTGTATTTGTTTTTTGCTGTGTTGTTGAATTGCAGTCTACCTTCGACGATTTGGGTGTGGGAGGAGTGGGGATGGTGTTTGATTTGGAGGGACGTTTGAAAAGGAAGCGAGAGCAAGACGAGAAGGATAATGCCCTAAAGGAGAAGGAGGAACAAGCGCCGGACGAGGACGACAATGTGATTAGGGGCAAGGGCGGCAAGGTTTTGAGAAAGAGCAGTCCTGAGAAGTCAAATGATGCAGATGGGGATGTGGATATGGATATGGACGAGGCAGACGAAAAAGCCAAAGCTGATGAGACTGATAACAAATCTGACAAACAAGCCACTGCCAGTGACAAGAAGAAGGATGTGAAAGAAAAGAAGGAAACAGCATCGAAAGAAATTGCACCAAAGAACACCACGAAATTGTTTTCTGTAACACCCGTCCCATCCTTCCACTATCAAGACCTCAAACGCATCCGCATCCTCCAAAAAGAAATGGTCAACTACCGCAATGTCCAACGCGTTCGCGAAAGGGTAATCACAGCCCAGGCGTACTACGACAAAATGTACAAAGACTCCATTGATTTGCAGCAGGCCAAGGCCACCGCCATGGCAGATTACTCCAAGCTGTCTGAGGAATTTAAGAGGGAAGCAGCCTATGTGAAGAAGACATGCTTGATGCAGATGAAGTCATCAAAGAGTCATTGGGAACGAAGGCAGTTTCAATTGAAGGATATGCAAGCCAAGTTGGGCGATGATAAGGCTCTAATTAGATTTGTGGCCAATGATATGATTCAGGATATGAAGGATCGTGTGACCATCCGCACGGCAGAGGAGTTGAAGGGAAGCGGATTGGGTACACGTTGGTTAGAAAAGGAGGCTGATGAGGCCAAGAGCGAAGGGAACGAAAACAAGGCCGTCGCCGCGACAGTACTGGGCCACATGATTGACTGTGTGGAACGTCGTCATCACGATGCCCTCGCTGACTCGCCGACCTTCGTCCTGCCTCAAATAGCTACTGAAAAGAATGTCATTTCCGACCCCAAGACTGGGGAGTCCATGGCCCAGTTCCACGCGCGAGAGCTATCGCAATTGAAGAGAAAGATCGCCAGGTTTGACAAGGAGTTCAAGGAGGCAGAGAAGAAGAGGGGTGAGGCGTGGATGGCGCTGAGCAAGTCCAAGGGCGGCACCAGCCAGCCTTCCTCTTCTTCTGGAAGCGCGAACAAGCCGAGGCCTAAGGTCCGTAGGTCCCCTGGAAATACTGGCAACTTTAGAATGGTCCCCACTGCATCTGCAATAGGTGGTTCAACAGCAGCAACGAATAGGCAGCCACATCCCATGCAAATGCAGCAGGCGGCCGCCCGACAAAGACAGCAGGCTGCTGCCCAACAGAGACAGCAGGCATCCAGCAGACCGTTGGCTTCAGGAGCGCCCCGGGCTCCCCCTGGGTATGCCCCATCGTCATACTATCAACAACAACACGCCGCATCGATTGTGGCAGCCCAGAACAATGGTCCAATCACGGCCGCATCGATTATAGCGGCTCGAAACGCTGTGGCGGCGCAGAGCGCATCTGCGACCCTTGCGGCAGTCAGGGGGTATACTCAAGTGGCTCCACGTAACAATGTACAGCAGATCTCACAGATCCAGAACATTGTAGCTGCAAACCTGGCCCAGCAGCAGGCGCATCAGCGATTGGCAAGTGCTAGTGGTGCACGAGTGGTGATTCAAGGTTCGAGCGGAGGGGCTCAATTCCATCCGGTGCAGAGGCAGACTGCTATTTCGGTCAATGCTTCCTCCGCACCCATCAATCAAGGCCAGTTACCCGCCGTAGTCCAGCCCCCAGTTGCTGCTGCCTTAGATCCCTCGCAGCAACTAATTCCTGGCCAATCTACCGAAGCAACCCAAAAAACATCTTCCCTGGCAAAGTATGGGTATGGAGACAAGTACTCATTGACCAACGTTCAAGCACGGAAGAATCCTGATGGTACTGTGGTACCTGCGTCGACACCCAAGCTGTTGCCGGATGGACGATATGCACGGCCCGCGGGAAGGCAGAGGAAGGGCATGGATTGGGATGCGGTCAAGGGAATTTGGTTCCCAGTGCCTGAGGGGCAACAAGGAGGACAGGGTGATGGGAGTTAAACAGGAGATAATGTTTGAGAAGACGGAAAAGAAAGTGACGTGTGAATGGAGCGCATGTTGACAAAGGAGCTACTGTATTGCGTACGCCGGTTGGTGATCCGCGAGCAACTCTACACACTATGTGTGTTTATTTTGCATTGTTTAGAATTTTGCATAGAAGAAGTAAATGATTGAAAGCAGTATAACATCAACTTTATTGTTGGATACAATTTCTTGAAGGATTGTGATCTGTTATGACTGAGTTTGCCCTCTGCGGCGAAAACCCAAAGACATCAATATCCAAAACTCACAGCAATACAAACATATGTATGTATGTAAAAGGTATATTAAGTATTTAAGTGATCTGTATAGAATTTATTGATCTTAATTTCATGCTGTTTTGTTTGTTGTTGGCAGTTCCTGCATGCAATTCAACAAAGTGCAATCTACCTAGTGCACATTGAAGTCATATCCATTCCTGATTTGTTCAAATGAGCTGTATCCCGCTGGAGTGTGCTGGGAATACCACGTGCTTCTCATACCACGGCTCCATTTGTTGTTGCTGTGGTGTCCATTGCAAGTTGCCTTAGCCTCCTCTGCAGTTGCCCTCATGTAGTTTAACCTCGCCATCTTGTGTTCTGCATTCCCCCGTGCAATAGCCTCTCTAATTGCTCTCATAAATTGTTGTAACATAATAACATATGCTCCGCCCTTCCTATCTGTGTTGACCAGGGGAGAGATAGTCATGCCATCGCCCCCTGCTGCTGCTTCGCTCGCAAGGTGTTTGATCACCTTCTCAAAATTCTTCCCTATTTCTCTAAACCATCCTGCTACCAGTGGTATCACACCTCGTTGGTGGAATCTATGTTTGCTGTCTGGAATCGTCCCACAACAGCACTGTTCTCGTCCGCCACTTCAGCTGCAAAATTCTTATCAAGCTTCTTGAACTTTCTTGCATATTCCTGGGTCACCATGGTCGCTCTGTGGTCTGCAGGCCCCTTTATTGTATGGTTGTGATAATGGCGGCTCTTGCATGCCGTATATGTCTTCACCTCAAAGAATGCCTCAGCCGACAAAGTTGCGCCACTGTCATATTTACTCTTTGCTGCCCTTGAATGTTATGTGACATGGTTGACGTAGCGGGTGATGTAAGGGTCACTGACCTTGTCAAGTAGGAACTTCAGTACCTCCCTCTCTGCATAGATGCCTCCAAACTTCATCATGGCCTGGCCTATAGCCTGTAGTTTATTGTGTAGTGCCCAATGTCCCTGACCTGGCAGGGCCGCCGCTGCGAGGTTTCCTTCATACTTTTCAAGCACTGTCCCTTTCTTGCCAACAAAACTCCCCACAACTGGTACGATCACCGGGCATGGTTGTCCCAAATATGTAGCAATTGTGATCTGATAGTGTGGGTCCTCCATGTACTCAACATGATTTGGCGACAAGAGGAGGAATACTGGGCTCATCTTGGTCCAAACCTCACATGCCCATTTCACATAATCCGTTCTGTCAAGGTTGGTTGTTATTTTGTCTCCAAGATCCAGTATTCTTGCTGTCTCTGACTCAACCGTAACTGCATGGGTAACCAAAGCTGCCATCGTACCATCCGCATACAACCCCACTTGGATCACATCTTGAGTCAGCAGTAGCGATTCATCTGACATCTGTACATTGGTTGCAACCTCCTGAAAGTGGTTTGTTAAATGACTCCAGGCATGTTGCAATCTGCTGGTGAGGTTGGTTGGGTTAGTCTTTGACAAGAGGGTTCCCAGGGTGTTGTGATTGGATTGTCAAAGGATTGTTCGCCAAAGAATTTGATGATGGATGGGATGTTCAGCCGCCCCTCAATTAGACAGTTCCTACTGTCAGTCCTGGCCATCAGGGCTAGGGAGCTTTGGAGCATTGCTCCAAGAAACTACCAACGTGTTGATCCTCTGATTCTCCGAGGCCACAGCATCTTAGCTTGATTGGTAGGCGTACCCTCTCCTTTGCAAAGTTGCTCCAATTTACAATATTTGTGCCTACGCACATCTTGAAGAGGTGTTTGATGCCCTTGTCCCGCTCCTGTACAAAGAGATCAGTCCAATCATGCCTGATAGACTCAGTCAGTAGTCACCCATGAACTGGAGGCAAACAATTGCAAGGATCCACGGCATCTGGCAAGGTAGGATGTCTGGGCTGGGTCATTGTCCAGGATCTAGGAAGCTGGATACATTGCCGTAGACCCGACTAATCTGTGCACTCATCTGTGTCAGGTAGGCCCTCATGAATACCTCTGATCCAATTGGTATGTTGCTTGTTGTTATCCCAAAAAGGGGTTGACCATCTACGATCACTACATTGTTGTTGGAGACCTTGATCACTCCATTTGGAATGTCTCCTCAAGTTCCACCCCACTCCTCACCTCAGAAGCCAGATCTTATATAGCACTGAGACTCAGTTGACTGTAGTTACAGGCCAACTTCTACAAGGTCCTCTGTGAACATCTCATTAGACGGGAAGGCATCAGACATATTCCCTAGCAGGTGGTTGTCATCTATGATGGCCATGATGGCACCACCATTCTCCACCAGTGTGTTGTTGAGTTTCTGGAAGACTGGATTGCAAGCTAGGGCAAGTTCCATCATCCTTCAATACTACCCTGCCGGTATCCTTCTTTGCTTCTGAAGGGTGACAAGACCAGGCCTGTCCCGCCTCCCATGCCTACATATGATACTGACTCCATCATTGCATGGCTGAAGGCTAGTGTGTTAGTGAGCAACTCATGGTTTCTGATGCCATCCAAGACTGCTGCTATTGATACCTTGTTGTACCTGTCTTTTATGCATCATTGGATACAGCTGAAGTCTGGGTTGGCAGTCAATGCCACCTGTACCCCAAATGTCACAACATAGATACCATTCTTAATGCCTACTCCATTATGTACCGATTTGAGGGTCACATTATAGTTGTCATGTAGCTCCTCATCTCAAGATGCCCTGCTGATCAGCCTTCTCTATGTGTTGCCAATGCTGACTAGGTGGACATCAGGGGCAACACCAGCAGGTAGCTCGGATGGGTGCAGTTTATTTGCTGACACCAGCCTGCATGTAGTCCACACTGTATAGAAGTATGCTGTTGGCTGTACTTTGACAATGACGTTGGTGCAATCAAGGAGATTGTTCACTGCCGCTGCTGCACTGGGAGTCATGTGTTACTCGGGGTTTAGCTGGAGCAAGAGACAGTCCTCAGTTCTCATTGTGCATGCACCCAAACCTGGTGCAAAATCATGTTTGATCTGCTTCAATTTCTCCTGTGGTACCTTGCCCACTACTCCTTTTGTTGAGGCTTGGAGCTCCAATATGGACGGTGGCGTGACATCCCTGGGATGTTTTGTGGTCGTTTGGGCAACTATGGTGTCATCCAAGTGGTTGCCCAGACCATTGGATTGGAGATATATCTGTGCTTTACTGTATTGGTACCTTGATAAGAGGTCCGCTGTTTTACGGATCTGGGCAAGATCCTTTTTGCCATCTCCCCTATTGTCATCGCTGTACAGCGTCGCTGTAATTTACACAGTGTGCTCGTAATCTTGCACAAGTCCTTTCCAGTTGCCCAAGTCAAACATATTGAGGCAGCATTTGACAATTGGCTCAAGGGATTTAGCCCTTACTCCCGTGGCTGAAGACAGCTTCCTGAGACTGAGGAGTAGTATTGGGAGTAGGAACTTCCACTTTAGTACCCTCTTGAGGTCCAATCTACCGTGGGGCTCATTGGGATGAGATGCGTGCACAGTCTCGACCATGGACCTCATTGCTGCGCTGAATGTTCCTGCCCACTGGACCTGTAGTCCACACCAGATGCATCATACTTCTGTGAAGGACCCCCCTACAAAGCCAGCACACTGAACCAAAGGCACGAAAAAGTAAAGTCAACTTTGAAAGTTAGAAGGTAGATATGACTTTTTGGCCCAACTTCCTAACTTTTCACTTTGCAAAATAAAAGTTAGCTCTATCATGCTCGCTTTCATTTTTTGAAGTTAGAAGCCATGAGATCTGGCCAACTTTATCTCCGTCTTTATCCATTGTTGATCAAATATTCAACAGCAGGTACAGCACAACATTGCAACATCACATCACCACCAGAGCATGACACGTCAATACACTGTCCAGTTTATGGTCCGTTCAATCTTGAATCCTTTTTATGTGCTTTGGAAGATCAACATCATCATCATTAGGGATATATATTGTATTCACATACAGGACACCAAAATAAGAGTTCTATCTTTCTACGCCCATATCAATGCACAATTCTGACTGGGAGTGGTGATGGCAAGAGCAAGGACACATACCTGCACATTAAAAAATGCAAAGCTTGGGAAGAATCTTCCATCAGGGGAAAATATTGCTGAATATATTGACACACTTGGGAGAATGGATCTTGTTAAGTTTAATTCTGAGCATAGGAAAGAATTCGATATTGTGTGGATTGTTGTTCAGTATGAGACGCCAAAGCGAGTTGTTGAGGTTGGGCGTGAGATTTTTTTAATCTCTCAGGATAAGTTTTGTCTGCCAAGCAGTCAAGTCTTGGGTTTAGGAATTATGAATATTTGGCTATGCTTTCTAGCATTGTACAGAGTATACACATTGATGTGGACTGAGTGTCAAAGGAGTACATGTCTAGAGTAAAGCATGAGAATTGGAAGTGGGAGAGCACAGAGAATTCTCTCAAGTGTTGGAACTTGGAGCATTTGATCAAGGCAAAATCATTTAGGAAAGCTGCAACAACTGATATCACAATTGATGATTATCTTAAGGGCGATCAAGGGAGTAGTATGTAAAGATGTTTAGTTTACATCATAACAATTTAAAGGGATCCAATTTGCATCCCAATACATGTCAAAGGTAATTTTGACTAGTCATGGTAAAGGTAGATGAACCAAATTTAAAAGTTAGAAAAAGTTAGCCTAACTTGGGAAAGTTAGGGACATTACTAACTTCAACTTTTCTAACTTTTTGACCTGTTCAAAAATGTGTCAATGTAGTTTGGAGATCCCTGTCTAAGTTAGACATTTGTATCATCCTGTGATATCCAGTTGGACATCTAGGCCAAAAAAATATGAGACTATTGGGTCTAGGAACTGATGTCTAGTTAGACAGGGTTCTATATCCTGTCCGTTTGGTATCATGGACCTTGTGTGTCAGGTGTGATTGGCATCAAAGATCTTATTTCTTGGTACAAGGATACGTACAGTATCCAAAGGTTAGGTTTTCACTTGTAAAAGGGTTTCCTAATTGGGAAAGAATTACTTTCTCTTATCTATTTCATTACAACCCTGATGGTCAACTTGTTTAGCTGGAAAAAACCTTCCTAGCGTATCAACTATGAATGTGACATTTTATCTGTCAGAGCATGTCGGATGGTGCCACAATGTGTTTGTTAGTTTCACCTGTTACTTGTTAGTGATTGTTAGTACTAGGTAGTATGGGAGGATCTCTGTGGATTCTCTCATAAAAACCAGAAAGTCATTACCAACAAACCTACTCTTCAATCTAATATAGAAGTATTCAATCTTGACAAGGATCGCTACCTAGTCTACACGTTGCCTTCCTAGTTATCTACATCACAAACTACTATCTCTGTTCATTTATAAGTTATTTGCTATATCTTGTGAATGGGATGGATTNCTATTATTTGTTAGTGATTGCTAGTACTAGTTAGTACAAGAGGATCTCCATGGATTCTCTTATAAAATCAGAAAGTCATTACCATCAAACCTACTCTTCAATCTAATATAGAAGTATTCAATCTTGACAAGGATTGCTACCTAGTCTAAACAATTGTTTTCCTAGTTATCCACATCACCAACTACTATCTCTGTGCATTTAGAAGGTATTCATTGGTTATGAGCCCAAGACTTCACAGTTTTGTTGATAGTAGGAGCTAGTAAAGAAAGAGTTGAGTTTAGGACTTCAAGATTTTATCCGTCAACCACAGTAAAAACAGTAGGTTTGGAGCGGAACATAGAGATTACATGTGGATGTTGTCAGGAGACAACTTGAGTGTAACGAGTCCAACGAGTGAGGAAGTTGGAACTCCGGGTGAGCTACCAAGAACTATTCCAACAGCCCAAGAACCATGCTAACAAGCTGCACAAGAGGGTACCCTACAGGAAAGATTAGCAGCTATCCACACATTGATAAGGCTATTTGCAGCTAAAAGAGTGCAAGAACCAGTTGAAACAAAACGAACAGCAGGCTGTGTGACAGATCTGTCCATGATTTGGAAGTGCCTTCAAGTACGCGCCACAGTTTTCTTTAGTCGCTTCCTTGACCAGGCATTAATGATTGCAGAAGTCTTCCCTTCATTGATGCTCCCAGAATCATTGTGAGGAGAAACAAAGGGAGTGTTCAATTGGCTTCATGTCATGCGCCAAGAAAATGATGATACATGCTTTGCCATAGAACTCTTCTTCTATGGAGTAGCAGACGGTTTGGTGGGGCAAGGTGTTACCATTTTATCATTGGCAAGTTCATGTTTTGATTTGGAGGGCACTGATGCAGAAATTGATGGATGAGAATGCTTTGATGGTAGTGGTGTTGTGGCTGCAGTTTCTGCTGACACTAGCACTGCAGCAGCAGCAGCAGCAGCAGCCTTTTCTTCTTGAAGGAACAGCTTCTGGGCATGCTTGGCGGCGTTCTGCTTCTTTATAACAGCATTTGAGAAGGGTGACATCTTGTCGGGGAGGAGGAGGTTGTGTGTGTGTGTGACTTGGCCACCGGCGCGGAATAGTCTTACCCACCACTGATCTATCAAGATCTCGGGCAGTGCTCTATCCGCGCCTAGGCGCTTGCTAGTAAAAGTTAAAGTGCTATCACAAATGTTATAGCACACCCCCCTCCTGCCTCAACCCGCCGATTCCGTGCTTCCCACCGAGCATTCATCATTTGCAGCTACACCGGCTCTGGCCGCGGCCATGGCCCTCGCCGCATCCAAATCCATCGATTGCTCCCACCACCATTGGCGGGGGCTAGACCCACGTAACCATTCCCCCCTCTTACAGTACCCGAAGATGGGCCAATTGACAATGAAACTGGCAATCGGCTGCCTTCGCACCTCCACATAGTGGGCAATGGTAAACAGGCCAACTTCCTTCAAAACATCCTCGGACGAAGGGTACATCCACGTCCCATCCGTCTCCCTACGAGGCTTGTTCTCACGTGCCATTCGCCACACAGCCCGCAGGTGGAAACCCTCTAGGCGTTTCATCGCCAAAGGAGTAAGGTTCCACGTCTCGCTTCTGAACAGTAGCATGGCCTACACCATGTCCTTGTAGAATATTCCACAAACTTGAGGGATGGCGTTATTGGCACGGATCACTGAATTAGTTGGTGGTGATGTTGGAGGTGGAGTTTGATGGCATGTGTTTGGCAAAAGTTGATTGTAGGGCAGGGGTTTTGGATGTTATAGTGCACCCCCCCCTGATAGTTAAGATTATAACTCATGCCACCATATACCGTGATATTATGGGTGCCAATGTATGACATTGGTCTTGGCTGCAGAATAATGATCTGCTTGGAATATTTGGGGTGGTGTCTCAGAGTTTGACTGAGGAGTTTCTCAGGGGCCATCTTTCAGTTTGTTGCATTCGGTCAAGGATTATTAGTCCTCTGTTGCCGCAAGCTGATACTCAAAATCAAAACAAAGCTGGGAATTTGCAACTTTCAAAGAAATCTTCTGGGGGTGTAAGATGTATCAGCATTGTGTGGGGTAAATTTGGGGTTTCAAATATCCATCTCTCCTCCCATATCCCCGTAATTTGAAGGAGAAGTTTCATCCAAGAAGCTAGCTCCATCAGCATTGGTTGAAGATATATAGGTAAGTAGGTAGAGCCTACTGAAGCTGTTGTAGTCCCAGTATAATGTTATCGTCATCTTCATTACATTGCAGCATCATGATATTGCACAGAAATAAGAGGCAGAAAGAGGAAAGAGACATAGATATTATCCTCATCTGACATGCAGGTACAGTAAATTGCCTATGATGGGTGTTCCGTCAAACTACGCCCATCTACCTTCTTCGATATTAGGCATGTTAGTAATGATGTGGGGGGTCAGATCATTGATCATTGTGTACATATATTCTCTGGCCTGTCTGTGTTGGTCAGGAAATGCCCTTTTGCTTAGCAGATATTCCTGTGAGGGTTCCAGCCAAGTCTTGTAATTGTGCATGTTATGAATGGTTTGGGCATATCTGTCATGGAGATGAAGGACATGTACCAGCTCTTGTTAAGTGTATCTCACTTCCTATAGAGTGGCTTGATAATAAAAAGAAAGAACCTATTCAGTCATTTTTGAATAGTGGAAAAGTTATCACAAACAACACACCATCCTGAGTACCAGCATTGTAAATGATGATCGCCTTGCCCATACCTGACTGGTTTTCATCCTGGATAGAGAGCTTAAGCACCGAACACATTGAATTACCACCCATGCTAATGCAAAAAATATTTTTGTCTAGTCAAAATTACGTACTCTTTTTTGCCTATGCCACCCCTACTTTGCACTTCTTTACAACTCATTTTAGCCCACGCAGGCTATGTTTTACCTTAAACCCACCACAGTGACATAATCCCTGTAGAGAGAAGATGGTGTCTTGTCACACTTTAATGTTGACCATATTGATGAGTCTAGACCTTGCTATCAAGTTGTGAAGGGAGACCATTGTTATGGTC
>JALLOZ010000284.1:0-10827 GCA_036939875.1 Thalassiosira pacifica
ATTATGATTTTACAAGAACAACAATACATGAGGCCCATCTACTTTGGTGAGTGCATGTGTTTGAAAAGTAAATTGACAACAAATAACACATACAAACTTACTAGTTTGTGCTCATCTTTCCTTCCTCAATTGCAATCTTTCTTCATTGCCTAACTATGCCCCTCCTTCCTCGCTCAATACATCCACCCCGTCTTCAGCATGAAGCTGATCCAAAAGCCGGGGCAAGATAATTTCAGATTGCAACAGTATAAAAATTAAAACAATGGCATAAACGAGCAACAATAACTTACAAATAGTCCCTATTTGGCCAACATGATGCTCCTCGGAGACGGTAATACCTGATGGCGGGTTGGTCAATGGCAAATTGAGATTGCGCTGACAACAATGCAATGCGCAGGTGGGCTGATCCAAAAACGACAGGCAAGGAAGTGCCTTCTGTCCTTGTCCGCTAGTGCAGTACCACACATGAAAGTGACGATGCTCGACAATGGAATGGTGTTGAACCTTCCTCCATCTGTAAATTGCCATGCCTCAACAACCTCTATCGCAATATCTGCCACCAGCGAGGTTTCCAAAAAAACTGCAGCAGCTGGTGGCAAAAGTCTACGGCCTTGGCCGCTGGTAAACTACGGTGCGTGGGAGTGAGGATGCTTACCGATGGGATGGTGTTAAATGCAATGACGAACCAGTTGTTCAGTTGGTGCTCATCTATGGAGAGGGGGAGGAGTATCAGTAGGGGAGGACGGGAGCATAATATATCACTATGGTTGATTGTGATGTGATTCAGTTTGGTTTGTGAGCTGATGGCTCTTAGTTCTCTGTGCCACCTCATCCTCAGAACTGGCGGATAAAGTGCATGCTGATCATGCATTTTTCGATGAACCACCTGAAGATATAATAGTGATTATCATTATATCATCAACATTAAGATCTACACTCTTCAGATTTGGAGTGATGTTTTCATTGTTTAATTGGAGAGGATTCAGATCAGCATTCAAAAATCCTGATCCAAAGATGTGCGCGCCGACAATCTATTACCTACTCTGGCCCAACCTGCCTATCTAACCTGGACCAGACAGATTCTAGTGACTCAAAATAAAATCATATTGTGCACCCCTCTAGTACCCATCCTCAATCACTCCGTGATCACTCCATGATCATTCTGCTTATTGCTGACCGCTGTCTGATATAAGTGACCTCAGTCTCCGGATGACACCCATGCTTTTTCATTCCTCAATCCAATCGCAACCTTCCACCATCCTCAACCTCCATTCCACCACTATTGTCTCTATGTTACCTCTATCATTGCCGAAGCCACCTTGTTTGTACTCGGCGGGTGTACCATTTTCTTGATTTGTCATATTGGCAGAAATAACAATAATTGAATAGAGGTGGGGGATGGGGGAAAATTGTGATTCGCAATGGCAATCACATTGGTTTGAAGAAAATGATGATGGCACACATCATATTGACCAGACAATGGTTGGTGATGATTGGTGAGTGCGACGGTGGTCAGCGATGAGCAAAATGATCGCGGTCATGTACCTAAAGGTCGGGAGTCCCATTCGAAAAAAGGGCCAACTCAAAAGCACAGAACAATAGATACAGAGGCCAGAGGTTCTCCAGTGAGTTAACCCCCCCTCTCAAACAATAACCTTTCGTCTCAAATTTCGAAATTATTTTTAGATTTCTTACACTGTCTAAATATGCGCTAATAAACCACTTCACTACTGGAGATGCCGAGAACTGCAGTGTTCATTGATATTAGTATTGCTGTCCCCCTAAATCTCAGCTGATGATAAGTGGCTATCTACCGAGGGAGGTATCAAAAATATTGACCTTATTATATTTTATTTCCATACCTCTATGTAGAGGGATTAAGTTGTGTGTTTTCATAGCACTAAAAGCTGCGCAAATATTTCTTTTCTTCTCTCCCCCCCCTCTTTTTCGCCAATATCCTTTCGCAACCCCACAGCACAAAAAATGTCCGATTGTTCAAAAATTGTAACAACGTCCGCCCTCTGCCTTGCTGGGCAAAACTGATAACTCTAAGTGAGGCACGGCGTCAGGGCAATATGTAAGGGGTTAATTTTGAATTAACTTCTGAAGCTGTAGGGTTAATTGAATCGAGGGCAATAGTACAAAACCCTGCTTTCTATTGCCGGATGTCACAGAAAGGGACATTTCAACTTCGTGATTCGCACCAAAAGACTTTCGTTGCGATTTGAGACTCCACTTCTAATGAAACGACGACAACCGAATGACGAGTGTTATTGAATATTGTTATTTATTTATTCCCGACTATCCCGGTGACACATAAGACAGATCGATTTATATAACATCGAATTCTAAATTAAACTTTTTATTTGACACCGATCTGACGTGTCTACTTCCATCATTTTGTGGACACTTTGTTTCACGACATTCTCGAATCAATCACGCTCACACATAGACACTTTCCTTTCATTCGTGAGTCCCATCGTACATAGGAACTATCAGACGGGGATGGGAGCTACGGCTATACACCGGATTATTGATGGTGATGGTGACGATGAAAGATATGTCATGCTATGTATTCCTACTAGGTATCCTAAGGAGGAAATGGAACAATCATGAAGAAAGATGACGAAGTTCAACTATTCCTACGGAATATAATACTTAGGAACAGGTACAATTCGAAATGGATCAACCACGCACATGAACTTGAGGTTTGGCTGCATACACTCAGTGAATACTACTAAATAGAAGTATGAGTAAATGCTAGAAAGAGTTACATCCGAGCGTGGACGAGAGCCACCGTCTGTAAAAACGTTCAGACTTCGACAAGGTACTTTCTTTTTTGTTTTGCTCTCTAGATACCCTATGTAGTTACGAACCTATCTCAGAGGTACGGTAACATACCTTACGATACCTAGATACAACTACCTACCATAACTCCTCCGCCGGTAGCGCGCGCGCTGCGCGTAGCATGTTCGAATCGATCGATTGGTTCGTAATCGACCATCGAATCGATCAATCGATCACAATATCATCTCATAAAAAGTAAATCCGAACAACAAGCTTGAGCCCAAGCTTGTTTTCTATCGGATACCAGAGCGACCGTCGTCGTGCAGCTTCATCCATCATTCACCTACCATCTACCAAAAGCCAAAAAAAACAATGAAGCTACACCTAGCTTCCCTCCTCCTCTCTGCCTCTGTCTTTGGCAGTAGTCTCCACGCGCACGCTGCATCCGCAACGGCCACCAACTGCCCCCTCCCAAACTCCTCTCCTCTCGTCGTGACACTCGATTCGACCACCAGTACACTCTCCCTATCCACCGCGGTACCTTCCTCAATCGTCAGTGCAAGCGATCATCTATGCCTCCTCTCTCATCTCGTGAATGGGGTTCGCAAGCCAGTTGCGCGGAGTTACGGAGGGCGTCCTTGGGAAGTGGCCGCTGGTCGATTTTCCGAATCGGTCAGTGCGCCCACTTGTAGTGATGTTGGTGGTGGCGTGAACGAGTGTGTGTTGACGCTACCCTCGGCCACTGGCGGGTCGCAGTACATTCTGACGTCGTACGAGCACGGAGGGGATGCGAGGGTGGAGGCGGCGAGGTTTTTGGAGCAGACTACTTTTGGAGCCAGTCTAGATGACATTGATGCCTTGGTGAGTTGAGGCATGTTGCGTACTGAATTGTTGTAATTTGTTTCATCATATTGCTCTATCTCTAGAAATTTGTCCAACTCATCTTTCTCTCGCTGTTCTCATTCTATTTCCATAGGCCTCCACCGCCAACACAACCTCAGCCTCACCCGACTTCACCTCCTGGCTAACTACCCAAATGTCCCCCACCATGAAAACATCCCACCGCGCCTTCTGGCGCGGCCACACCAACTCCCGTTCCGAATATCCCTTCTACGGGTTAGCAGCCGCCGCCACTACCCCATGCTCCATCACCTCGCGCTGGCGTACCTTTGCTTTGACAGAACAGGATGGAGTCATCAGCATGAAGACCCATCAGAACAAAATTCTGAACATCGAGTATATATCCGGCCGGTACATTTGGTTTGTGGAGGGTATGGCGCGTACTTCCACCAGTTCTCTTGGGAGCTTTCGCAATGTCGATGGAGGAAGTTCGATCGGACGCCTTCAGGTGAATGTCGCATATGCGATAAATTGTGGAAAGTTTGATAATGATCTCTCCAAGTATTCATGTGTGGGGTGTCCAGTGAGGTTGTGCCGTACGAGTGGTGATAAAGCGTGTGATTATATTCAGAATCCAGCGGTGAGTACAATCGGGATTGAGAATACGAGTAGGATGGATTATGCGGTGGTGAATTTGCCAAAGGTGAATAATGGGGATGGGGCAATGGTGGGGGTTGATGATGCGGTGGAGTATCAGATTATGACTTATAAGAAGACGGGGGATGAGTTTTGGTTGAATGCTACTATTGATCAGGAACAGTGTGCCGGGATGACTGATCCACGTAGGCCTCAGGTGAGATGCATTATACATTTACTCAAAGTACTATTCATTCGAATGTACTCGGTACACTTTTTCATTTACTCCATTCTTCGTCATCTTACAGACATTCTGCTCGCTTTCTTTCTTTAATTACATATAATCAGCCGTCTAGATTAGATTTTGCCCACTTCGGCTTGCTTGGCGCCCAGCACATGGAATCCGCCCTCCCCACAGTCATGGGCCGCGCTATCGATGCAAACACCGGTGAAACAATCACAATGGCCTTTGATCCAATCGTCGAGTTTAAGGAAAATACCATTGACAATCCCATCCCGGATGGTGGGGGTAGTACTTATTTGGCCACGGAAGGGTGGTATGATGGATTGGGATGGTGGTTCAATGGCAGATTTGATCAGCCTATTTATGATGGGGCGGTGCATTGTGCTAATGTGCGCAGGTCGTTTTTGAATGAGGATGGATGTGAGTCTTTGTTCCCATGTACAATGTGTACCATAGGCCATAGGATACCTACCATAGGATACCTTCATAGGATACCTCATGTACCTACAACTCTTCTAACTTCCAACACAAAACATCCTTTTCACTCTCTCTCTAACCAGGCAAACTAAGCTTCATCCCCTCAGCATGCATCCAACCAGACAACGACAAAGTCCCCATCCTCGGCAACGGCAAAGGAGTCGTAGTCTGTGGCTCCCCCGAAGAAACATCCAACGACTTCGCCCTAGGAGTCACGGATGGCTTCCACCCAAGAACATGGGACGAACGCCCCGCCCATCGCGAGATCTACAAGGAAGGAGTGTACACGGAACAAAAGTACAATACATGGTTTCATATTGCATTGCGTTCCAAGGATCAGTTGAGGCAGAGAGTTGCGTGGGCTTTGTATCAGATTCTGCCGATTGGTGATATTGGTGGGCACCAACCATATACGGAGGCTTTGACGGTGTATTATGATGTTTTTGTTAGGTGAGCAACTATACAGAAGTAGTTGAAACTGCATGCAGTTTTTGACATTCTACATTTTGACTATCATCGTGCTATGATCTGAGCCCTCTTTCTCATA
This sequence comes from Thalassiosira pacifica, assembly GCA_036939875.1. NCBI lineage: Eukaryota > Bacillariophyta > Thalassiosirophyceae > Thalassiosirales > Thalassiosiraceae > Thalassiosira > Thalassiosira pacifica. The sequence goes on from JALLOZ010000284.1 coordinate 5,532, forward strand.
TCTGCCTCTTCTCTTCATTCTTAAGACATGCCTTTGGGAGTTATAGGAATGTGTTGAAGGAGGTTTCGTTTACTACTGTCATGGTGAGTTGATGGATGGAGAGAGCGAGAACATGATACTTTTATTGATCTTGTGCCATCTTTATATGCTCGCCATTCAAACCATATTTCTCTGTTATTTCACAACCATAGGCCAAATGGCTATCCTACCTAAACAGTGCGTCGATCCAGTTTGCCCTTGATGGCGGTGACGAGATTTATCCCGATGAGAATTATGCGCGCGAGTAAGTGTATTGATTTTTTTGGTTGTCCATAATTTTTATTTGCCTTGTCAATGGTGTTAATCCCATCTCTCATTCTCACTTGAAACTGTGTTTACCCATCTTCTTTAAACCATCACTTCATAGGATCATGCAACTGTTTTCCATTGGGTGAGTGAATCTCAAGTCCGACCTCCTGCTTTCTTAATTTTATTTATATCTAAATAACGTTCTCTCCCCAAATATTATACAGGATCTTCAAACTGAATATGGATGGAACACGTCAGACCGACCCTGAAGGCAACTTTTTATACACCTATGACAGCGACGACATCATGTCCTATGCCCGAGCCTGGACGGGACTTCAAAGTCCAGAATACAAACGAGGCAACTTGGAAGATCAATCTGATAAGGTGGATCCGCTTGCCCTCAATCGTGAGAAGCGGGATGTGTTTCCCAAGACTGATTTGACTGGTGGCTTTATTGGCGATGGTTTTCCGCTGTGTGCAGATTTGCCGCCTAGGATGCATCTTCGCAAGGTGAGTCGGCAAGGGTTATGTCATGCTATTTCTTTTTACACGTATTTTCTGACAAACCTCACTCTCAAAATAAACTATAGGGTGCCACATACTTGGTCCTTGGTAGCACCAGCAAGCCTGAGCAGCAATGGGAGGATCCATCATGGGATGGAGATGCCTCTGTGCTGAGACTAGAACTCGATTCTAGCTCTTCACCTCTTCATGATAAACTGTGTTCTCCTGGTCCTGACGGCACCTGTACCTACCCCGGAAAAATTGTTCTCGAAGATAATTTGATGTATGACACTCCTGCCCTTCGAACATTGGCCGAGCATGCCAATTCTATCAACGAAGTCCGAACCGTGAAGGTCACTGGAGGTTCGGCCCCAGTCTTTTATGAATATGTCCAGCCTCCATGCGTCCACAAGAATTTTTTCGATGGGGCTAGGAAGGTCATCTCCGGAAGTATCTCGTCCGGAGGTGTTGTGAATGACAGCATGTGTGCTGATCCCAATGCCATTCATGCTGCTGGGTCTTGCTGTGCAATCGACAGTGATGTCGGCAATCATTTGTGCAATTACGCTGGAGAGAGGATGAACTTTGCCTCTGCCATGGAGAAATGTATGGCGAACGGACACATTATGTGTGATCCACATTCATGGGCGGGAGGTGACACCTGCACTGATTCAGAGACTTATTCTTGGTCATCGGCAGGGTGCCAAGTGCGTGCGAAGATATCCTTTGAGACACGCCAAGTAGCCCGTGTAGACTACCCCGATGCTGATTCTGCCGGGCAAAGGAATGTCAAGAACTTGGTGCGCGATGATTCTGTCAATTATTATCGTGTCCAATGGACGAATCAAGAATCACTACCAAGCAATGCAGCAGGCTGCGATGCACTTCAGTCCTGTTATAGCGTTCCTGATGGCTGCATCTGCGACACCAACACCATGGAATCAGCGAGCTTTGCTACTGTGGGGTCGATTGTTTCAAAAGAGAATATCCTCGAAACGCTTCGTACTGGTGCAGTAGACCCGACTTCGTTTGACACGGGTGTTTACAACTCTATTGGGGAATGTGTCCCAGGAGTGCAAGTTTACTCCAAGACCGCATTGAACTGTGGAGACGCCCTTGACACTGATACAATTTTCCAGCTCCTGGATGACTATAACGTTTTGAGAAATCTCAAGAACTCCATTTCCACCGTCCATGTTACATCTACGTCTGCATCGTTCAAGAATCCGGTTCACTTTATCGACTTTATGAATCGCAACCTGCGCGACATGTACCAAGAGACGGATGCGGTACTGGATTCCTACTTCTACCACCCAACCCACGCTCCCTTCATGGCATTGAGATTTGCACAACGCTTTGGAGTTTCCAATCCCTCTCCTGCCTACGTCGAACGTGTCTCTACAGCATACAAAACCGGATCTTATGGACAGTTTGGGTCGGGAAAGTACGGCGACTTGGGTGCCATGGTTGCTGCACTCTTGCTCGATGACGAATCAAGAGAAGTAGTGCTAGATGCCGATGCCTCACATGGCCAATTGAAAGAGCCTCTTCTCAAGATTTTTGGACTCCTGAAAGCGATGAAGGCCGGTCGATGGGCACCCTTGTCTGTCCCACTCTTTTATAATAACATACACAACCAAATCGGACAGGTAAGACGAGTCTTTTCATATATTTAAATGCCTTTTTTAATCTCTTTTTCTCATTTCTCATTTATCGTACGCTCCCTCATTATCCCAAAACCAGGCTCCATACCGTAGTCCTTCAGTATTTTCGTTCTTCAAGCCAGAGTTCCAGACTCCAGCATTACAGGAAGTTGGTTTAGTTGGGCCGGAAGCTGAAGTGTTAACAGGCGGTCTGTTGGTTTCGTTGCTAGATGGCATGTGGTCTTTGATGAAGTTCGGTTTGAGCTATTGCTATGGGGGTTTTCAGGAAAGAGGATGGGGAGTCGGATGTGGGAGACAAGAAGGGGTGTCTATGCTTGACGCTACCGCGACTTTATCATACGAGGCCGATTCTAGTGCGAATCTCGATGAAGTGCTTAGTGAACTAGGTGGGTTTGGTTACTGATTGAATGAAGTGTTGGGAAACATGTCACTGCTCAACATTTTTGAACCATTATTCTCAAATTCTTGCCTGCTTTTAAACTGCCATTAGCGCTGATGCTGACTGCAGGACGGCTCAGTGAAAGTAATCGCATCATTGTCCGAAATGCAATGCAGAGGTGTGTCTCGCTTGGATTTATATATTGTCATTGAATACAATGTATACAAATGCTTGTTGTAAATGCACATGTTTGCACTAGCTTTTATCGATGATTCTCACACATAACATACCCATCGAATGGCACTTCACATTTTCCCCTTTTAAACCTTGTTATGTTAGCACATTTGATGGGAATCGAGCCAAGGCTGTGCGTATTGCTGTGCAGCTCATTGTATCCAGCCCTGAGTTCTCATCCACAAACGTAGCTCGTAAAACGGGCTTACACATACCAAACAGCGGTTACACTGATACTCCTTCTGATGAGTACAAGGTAAGTTGTATTGTTTGATACTTTATTTATTATAATAAACAGCAGGCAACCAAGATTCATGTTGTTTTCAATATTTTTCCACATTTTTAGGCTATTGTTTACTACTATATGGCTGGGGGAGCTGACTCGTAAGATATTGTATGACCTGCATGTATTTATTTGATAAATGCTATGTCTCAATTAACATGTTGAACTATTTTCTCATTGCGAATTAAAGATTCAATCTCCTTGTACCAAGGTCAAACTGTAAAGATGGGCGAGATGTTTATCAAGAATACAAGCAAGCCCGAGGCGATGTTGGACTCAGTTCAGGGGATCTTTTGGATATTGATGCGACCGGATCCAACCAAGTCTGTGATACTTTCGCAGTTAACAAAAACTATGTCTATATCCAACAGTTGTACAATGAGGGTCATGCACTTTTTGTAAGACCTGTTTTTGTATGAAATATAATTCAGCGATGGCAATGCCCAATTTTTTTCTGACACTTTCCTCAATATTCCTCAATCCGACAGGTGGCAAATGCCGGAGTCTTGAACAAGCCATTAACCAAGCATGATGACTATGGTAAGGACAGCAAAGTGCAACTTTTCGCGCATAACCATATGATGGTAGAGAACTTCAAATGCGACATAAATGATAGGGCGGCAGGAACCGGTATCGGTGGTCGTATCTTAGATATTCTGAAAAGGCAAGGGTATCATACATCAGCGAACACTGTTGATGCAGGGGATATGATGCTCCAGGGTTCAAGCCTTGATAACAACCCAGGTGAGTTATGGTTATTGGATTTGAAATGTTGAGTATCTTAAGCCATTTTTGTGTACGTCTAACAAATCTTTCACAAACCTCCTCATTGACGCAGTGTGGTCGGTGCCATTGAAGGACCCACCAGAGATTGATAGATATTCCAGTGTTGGCTCTACTATGCTTGATTTGGTTAAAAGCCTTAATGGTATCGGATCCGATGATGATGGTTTCCTCGCAGCGACATGGTCAACACATACTTCTAAGGCCTTGTTTGAATACGAGAAATCCCTTGAGTACGCAGAGTTGTTAAAAACGCCAGAGTTTAGCATGGGCAATTATCGTACGAGTGAAGACAAGGTACACAACAGATTTAGAGCATTGGCGCAATACATGAAAATGAGGCATGTAAGAAAAGTGAATAGGGAAGTTTTCATGCTTCGACATGGTAAGGACACATGGTGACTTCCAATATTTTTTGCATTTTGTTTCACAGAGTCTCATCACACCCTTTCCCCACTGTAACCCCCTAAAACCCCCCAAACAATATGTAAATAGATGGCCTGGACTCACATGGAGAGTCACTGTCTATGGTAAACGGAATATTCAGTGAGTACATTTTAGCAGAGATACTATCTATTTGTCTTTTGATGCAACCTACTGATTCTAACGACACGTTCTTTGTTTCCATTGTACTTCACAGGAGGGTCCAATAATGCCATTCAAGCATTTGTTGAAGAGATGAAGACGCAAAATATCTGGCAAAATGTAGTCATTATCATGGGTTCTGACTTTGGCAGGTCGATTAGTCCAAATTCCTCTGGTGGGACGGAGTAAGAGATCTGTTTTTGTATCAAAGATAATTCAACAACGAAAATCTCTAATATTTTATCTGTGACTCTCCTAAATATTGCTCAATCACAGTCATGGTTGGGGCGGCAACTACTTCGTTCTTGGCGGATCGCTCAAAGGCAAGCAGATCCTGGGTCAATATCCTGAATACTTGTCGAAGGAGAGCGACCAGTGGATGTCAAGAGGACGAATCATTCCGACTACGCCATGGGAATATGTTTGGCATGGAGTCGCGCAATGGATGGGCGTCCTCGACAATGACGACCTTAAAGAAGCATTGCCCAACATGAATAACTTCAGAAAGGTGAGGATTTATTGCCATTTCCAAATACAATTCAGTGATGACAACATATTATCTGACAGTCTATTTAA
>JALLOZ010000285.1:0-11436 GCA_036939875.1 Thalassiosira pacifica
ACAAATTCGGAATCTGACTGTTGCGAACCCATGTAAAACGTATAGGCGGACCTGCTCTATGCATAGCAGCTCAACACGTCCAATCCGCGTCCAACGTCCAATGCACAAAGCACAAAGCAAGAACAATAACTACTGTCAAAGATGAGTAGCAAAGGAGACAATTCATCGCCCGTTCGGGTGTCGAGGTTGAAAAAACGGCGGCGCCCGGCAAAGGAAAGCAACGATGACATTGCCGGTATTTGCGCGCTCCAAAACCTCACAGCAGCGTCTGCGGCTGCGAAGCAAAACCGGCAACGTTGCAGCGACGCTAGGGCTGCACACAGTGCCATCGATGGTCGTTCGAAAGAGAATGTGTTCAATGGACGCGCTTCGGTGTCATCTGGAAGGTCATTTCTGGGAGAAAAGGGCAACGAGCATGTTGCTGAAGGCAAGGTGGGGGTTGGGGGGTTGGGTGCAATCGCATTGCAGGGTGCAGAATCTCCACCATCATATCTTGCCGAAGAGAAAACGGGAGAGAACTCATCGTCGAGAGAGAGTACCAGCCCGTGTCCTGCCATCAACACAAATGATTCCATCCTGTCATTCATGGATGCTATGGAAAAATCATCCCTTCTGTCTGCAATACCCTCAATGCTTGGAATTGATTTGACACAATGCAACCCTCACTCTTCTGACTTCCAACAACAATTGGAGCAATCATTTGCATACAAACCAAAATGCACTGACAATGAGAACAGTCCACAGAGATATCATTGTTCTGAAAATGGAATATATCATGATTTAGTGGGTAGAATTGACCCCCCGTCGAATAATGATGGTGTTACCAACCTTTGCATGGAGGACCATTCATTAGCTTTCCCTCTGTGCAGGAGTCCTGTTCCTGACAAAAATCTAATGGAAGAATCGCAGCATACAATATTTCAGCATCTGAACCTGAATAGAGAAACCATTCATGGGATGCGCTTACCATTGTCTTGGTATCAATTTCCTTCTCCAATGACAAAGTCGCCAGCACTGGAACCTGCAAAAATATATGAACAGCATGTCACAAAGCTGCCAACATCGGATTATGTTGATCACAGAAGACTTGCCAAAGGAGATATTGAAGAATCAGTTAGGAGTTTGGAAAGTCCTTCACTAGTAGAAAAAGATTCAGTTAACTGTGATGACAATACGCCAGTTGCCAACAAGAATGGAAAGAAACAATCAACAATGGGGAGTAAACCGCCACCACCACCTACAAAATACCAAGGGAGACTAAAAATTGTATCTGACAAGGGAGCGACAATCCGTGAGGTATTTGATATTGATCAATCCAACTATGTCATCGGTAAACTCCATGAGGGTGATGAGAGGTACTTCTTTGAAAAGAAAACTCTTGCACCGCCGCCCATATCTTTGATGGATGATAGCGATGATGAAAGTGAGGACGAGTGTGTTGCAGTAGTCCGGTACAAAGTTGTACTGAAACCAGCTGACTGCTCTGCGTCGAATCATTTAGCAGAGAAATCATCTGGTCAGTTGGTTGGATGGATAAGTGATAGAGGCAGATTGGCGGACGAACCTTATTTGATTTTGAGGGAGGTTCGTTGAAGAGGTTTAATCATCAGTACATGCGGCAATAGTCTGGTATGAATTGATGCCCAAGTCGCCTGTTTTTTTGGCATGGTGCACAGTGCCCTTCAGACCCTCAGTTGTGCTATATTCCGCACATCAATCAACAAAGAAACCGCATGAAAAATAGGAATCGAATGAACTAAACACTTGATTATTCAACAATTAATGCCTGCATAAGTAGTATGAGATGCTCTTGAGCTCTTTAATTCTATCCACAATCGTGCTCAACAAACGGATGTGTTTTCATTTCCCTCTCGCAATAGCCGCTGTGGCATGCTAAAACCCAATACTTTGTCATGATCAGGAAATATCGGATCTATCGGTAGAAACCAGGTAAGTTTGCTCCCAACCCCAAAAATATCCTCAAAATCAAGGGGAGGGTCATCCGCATCTTGTTCTGTCTTTGCTATCCTTCGTTTCAGCCGATCAATCGTTCCCGTGCCAGTGATGAAACCGAACGTTACATTCGCGAGCATTGACGATACAAATAGAATTGATCCCGTGCAAATAACTGTCATGACTCGCACCAGTTGAACCAAGACGCCGGGAAACTCACAGCTTTCATCTTGGCATAGAAAATAATTGAGCCCAAATATTATGAGCGCAAAGGCGCAGCCCACCCATGTGTAGCATAGAAACAATATGAATGATTTGAGATTGGATGCTCCGATGCAATTATTCATCTGGTCCAAGGTCAAGAATGAGTATGATGTTGATTATTATCAAAAACAATATAATGAACAGTAAGAAATATTTTGTCATGACTTACCCACGGACAATGATGGTCCATCCGACTCACACAGCGGTTGCACATACGACAATGATGAGAATTCGGCGGTTTGTAGCTTTTGCAAGCCCTGCACATCAGATGAGTTTCATGTCGCTTCGATGCTGAATCGATCGGTACAGCGCAAGAGGGGATAGCTCCAGGATCAGACAGCATGGTCTTCACATGAGATGCCAATGCCAAAGCGCATATCGTATTGTATAAATAGGCAAGCGTGTGGGATAATTTGCTCGAATCTGCCAAAAGGGTGATTGTTATTCCCGAGTATATGATCAGTATCCAAACTATGATGGACATTACTATTCCGGGTGGGTCTTGTTTGGGCGTTACCAACCAGATACCATCCCCTTCTTGTGTACCGAAAGTGCAATCCCAAGAGTAATCATTGCTGTCATCGAAGTAATATTCCTCCTTGCAATTTGGATCGTCTTCGTAGGCGCTTTTTTCGCTTCTTTCGTCGATCGATGCAGAACGACCAATGCGAGAGATGGACTTGATCTTATTACCCATTGCACCACCAGGTCGCCCATTGCCATTGAAACTCGATACAGACTCACCACCCGCAGGTAGTGAGGGGTATGAGAACTTGCTATCATTCTCAAATGCCTCCATCCCTTCCATGGACGGTTGTAACCCAACATGGCGACGGCGTGATCGAAGAGAGGCACCGCCGTTGGCGCCGTTGTTGTCCCCATCAAATGCCGTCGCGTGCTGGGGTAAATGTAACAGTGGCTTCCGCTCAAATGAGTCGTTTTCGTCGGATGGCCCACCATCATTGTCGCCGTCGGAAGCTTGCATCATGGTTCATAGCACTGGGTAAGAATAAAGAGGCGTTTGGTGTCATTGTCTCATGCTCACAATCACGGTGCATGAAAATGGAAATGAAATGGTCTGAACCTGTCTGAACGCTGAACGGTCGGAAGACGTTGAACGTTGGAAGTTGGAAGATAGGAGTAGGCATGTCATAGGAGTGAGTCAATAAAATATTCAATGGCGAAAGCAATAAATGATAATTACTCCTAGGAATATTTTCATTCATTATTTATTGTTAGAGTGCGGTTCAAAATCTATTACACACAAAAGTATTAAGTAATTTCGGCACCGCTATTTACCATGGTCATCAAGAGCGCGATCAAAGTCAAAGAAAAGGTCAAAGACAAAGATCACAAAAAATCACAAAGATCACAAAGATCACAAAGATCACAAAGAGAACACCAGACACCAGGCAGCATCCATCACCAGCCAACGCAATCAACAACGACGACCGCCATCAATTCGAAAGCTGAAAGCCGCCAGCCAACCGACCAATCATGCTTCCGTGCCTCGCAAGATCAGCTTTCCTGTTCGCCACCGCCTCTGCATTCCAACCATCAAGTCTGATCCATCGTGCCCCTTTTATGTCCCGTGCATCAATCAACCAGAATTCTCATCTCAAAATGACGAAAGGACCGTTTCCAGAATTGTGTGTGTTTGACCTCGATGTGAGTGATCGCATGGTTTTCTATTTTGAATAAACATCCATGATACATCATTAAGCTCACACTTACGTATCTTCGTGCAACATAATAATAATATGAAGGCATGTTTTTGGGACCAAGGTAAGGAGACATCAATGATCTGCTCAGAGGGAAATCTTATGATGGAGCACTAACTGTTGCTCCACCTACATCAGAAATGTACACCCTCTCCAAAATCCCCGACGAATCGAACATTGTCAAGGGCGACCTAAACGGCCACGGCGATGGTGTCATCGGAGTCATGTCCGGCCGAAATCGCATCTCCCTCCACAAAGGATCCTTACTAGCATTACAAGCCCACCACGATGGAAAATACCCTAATATGAAAGTGTGTTTCGCATCCTCGGCAGACACGCCATTGGCCGAGCGGATCGGAAGGGCGTCGTTGAAGTTGCTAGAGGTAGTTCCTGGGACGACGGTTTGGGATTTGGTCGTGGGGAGAGATTGGGATGGGGAAGATGTGAATCAGATTGGACGTCAGCCGCCGTTGAGTGCTAATAAGTCTGCTACTCATTTTCCGATTTTGAGAGAGTTGACGAGGGTGAGGTATGATAGAATGCTGTTCTTCGATGGTAAGATTACACTCACATATATCAGTTTCTATCACTGAAGAATAATGCATTGTGCGTGGCCGTACTAACTGTTCATTTTTGCATTGATAGATTGCCAATGGGGAGATCATTGCGGGCAAGTAGAAAGGTGAGATAATGTTGGACAGTGATTTTATGACTTCTATTGAACCAATGTCTAAACCAAAAAGTATTACCTTCATGTTTACGATTGCTCACCTAAAAGAGCATGTAAGGAAAGCGGGACAGGGCATGGACCTGTAACAATTCGCACCCCATATGGATTGGGCGTTGAAGAGTGGGCAGATGGTCTCGAGAAATATTCAAAAAATTATCAGGCACTGGATGGTGCTGACAATTATGACATCAAAAAGTAAATAACAATTGAGAGCGGAGGAAATAGAGTTTTTATGTTGTTTTGTCACTAGAAACAAGCTGGAAGGAACTGGCAAATACCATGTGTAAAGATGTGTCGGGTTCGAAGTATTGCAGTTTGAAGCACTTGACATGCTTAATTGATGGGAATATGGCCACTTTTATCAAGAAATTGAGAGTTGGGTCATGTTCGCGAGATAATGTGTATTGGCAGCACATGCCTAATTTGACAATTTTGCACACTCCAATTCACTACTTGTAGAAAAGAGATGTTGAGTTGATAGAGTCTTGATTATCAAATACATGTGCTTCATGTTATGTTTTCATTCATTGGGATCTGGCATGGCCTTAGGATCTAAATTGTATCAAGCCTGACTTGTACATCAAATATCTCTGACATGTACCTACTTAGATGCTTTTCAAGAAGAAATGGTTTAGGGGTTTAGCTTGCAGGTATGTATGCGCAAATTCTAACGCCTCCTTTTGAATGAAAGAGATGGAGTTGGTAGAGGCTTCGATGAGCTCCTTGAAGAAAGACTTTTCAGCGATCCTCCCATCTTTGCAAGTGCAGCCTCTCGTTGTTTCCGTAACTCTTCTAGTTCCGCCTTAAGCTTTTCTGCTTCTGATGCATAAGAGCTGCTACTTTTCAACGCTGGTTTATTGCTGTTCGGTGCCTTTTTGTGCACTGCAAGAGGGTCTGGTGCATTTTTTCGCAAGTGATCAGGGATATTGATTGCCCTGTGCTTTTTGGTATCTAAATCTTCCTGCGATGGTTCGTCAAAAGTCTTAGTTTTGAAGTTGACGAAACCACCCTTTTTCCCTTGTTGGCATTCCAATGTCTCATACTTACCAAGCACGGAAGATGCTTTCACGAAGCCTTTCTTTGGCATAGAGCCCGATGCCATCATTTCATTTCCTGTGTAGTTGGTAATTCCTAGACGGCCTTCATCACTGCCGAAAAAGTCATCTGGCTCATTATCATAATCCCGCCTTTCTTCATCATCCAGCGGGTTGTGATGAAATTTTTTAGTCTCTCGCCCTTTCGCCTTGCCATGATTCAACAAACGATGCGAATTTGCAACTGCAGTCATACATTCTGCAGCTTGAATTTCGCTCTCTACCTTCTGCGGATTCTTACAGTAGTCACAAGTCTGTTTGCAGACAGTACTGGCGTCAATCGTTTCTCCAAAGTGTGCAAGTACAAATTTACGCTTGCATATGGGTTTGGTGCAATAATCCGTCATCTTCTCTAGCTCGACAAGACTGTTGTCTACCTTTTGCGCTATCCTATTTCCTTTATTTTTTGCTGCTGCACGTTCAGCATTCTTTCTGGCTAGGAATGCAAACAGCCCTGCATCATCTTTGGAGTAATACAGTATTGACAACGATGGCTTTCCATCTCGTCCGCCACGACCAGACTCTTGATAAAAGCCCTCCAAACTCTTTGCCATTGTCCAATGTATCACATATCTAACATGGGGCAGATCTATGCCCATTCCAAAGGCCACAGTGGCAACTGCAATGCTACAGTCACCTGCAGTCCACTTTCGCTGTGTCTCTTCGCGTTCTGAGTCCTTGAGCCCGGCATGATAAGCTAGACACACCAAACCAGTTGCCTAGAGGAAGCGCCAGAATTCATTATTTAGTTCATGGAAGTAGCCTCAACAAATAAGGTCTGTACTCATCAGCCACTTGTGAGCACAATCGAGCTTACCTTGGATATTTGAATAGCCAATGATTTACAGTCATCTCTTTTGTGCACATAACAAATGCCACTACAAGGTTGATTGGCCTTTTTGGCAATCGCATGCTGCTTTTTCACAAAACCCGCGAGGTCTATCATGGCACCTTGCGGCTTTATTGTATTCAACGAATCTTTGAAGCGAACTTCGTAGGAAAGATTTGGGCGATTGAATGTTCCCATGATACACGGCACATTGCTATTGAAGCGGAGGATGTCACGGATATCTTGAATGACTTTTGCGGTGAAAATGATAATGGTAAGTTATTCTGTCAAGCTAACAACACGTTCAAAGCAAAAAAGCATGAAGAAAACTCACCTTTGGCCGTGGCTGTACCTGTGCACGCCATGACAGGGACGTCTGGGAAAGCTTCCCGCACCCATGTCAACTTTTTGAAGGCAGGTCTAAAGTCGTGGCCCCATGTGCTCAAACAATGTGCTTCGTCAATTGCTAGCATGTGCAGCCGATTTGATTCATAAAGTTTGGATAGCACTCCTCGAAAGCGTTCGGTCTCTATCAGCTCAGGAGTGCAGTAGAGAAGCTGAATTGGCGTCAGCTTAGGATCTGTTGGGTTTTTAGCCTTTCCTTTACGATCAGTTTGCAAACGATTGAGTATCTCTTGTTTGGCCTGAAGAAAAACGTGTCAAATGTTGCTTCATTAGATTCATATCATCAATCAGGGTTGGAGGTATTGTAATGCACATTCGTTCCATAGCCTGTCCAATCTTACCTTCGCAGTATGGGTACTGCTCAAACAAGCCGCAGTGTGAACTCCCTTCCTGTGCAAATTGTTGACTTGATCTATCATGAGAGCAATGAGTGGGCAGACTACTATTGTCACGCTTGAATCCTCCGCGCGGACTGTCAAACTATTGTTCCCGGCCGCAAGTGCTGGCAGCTGATAGCACATGCTCTTGCCTCCGCCAGTGGCCATGATAACAATTTGGCTCTTTCGCCGTAGGGCATCCTTGACGGCAGTTTCTTGTAGTTTTCGAAGGGATTTGTGGCCAAACGTTTGTTGTAGGATGACCTTCGCTCGCTCCATGAGATCTTCTGGTGATGTGTGGGGCTGTTTCTGCTGATTGAAAAAGATGTTCAGACGGGGTTGCCTAGGCTGGCTAAACGTGTTTTCTTTCTGTCCATTACGAGCATCGATGCTAGTACTGCCGCTTTTGGCGGAAGAGTGCTTGTTTCCGTATGAGTCTGCACCAGTTACAAACGACTGCTTCCTGTGGTCGTTTTCATTGGAACCCGAAAATGCCCTCGCATCTTTTCTTCGCATTTTGGCTTCACCCATGTCATCATTGTTCAAAGAGTGCTTTCTTCTTTTAGAGTCAGTATTTTTTGGAGGTGATCGCATTTTGCTGTCAGTTACATCATCTAAACCATTTATATCCGCATCGGCTATTCTCTTCTTCTTCAGCTTCGACTCTCTTCGCTTCCCTGGCTCAAAGCCAGCGCCATTATTTATGTTGAGAGGTAACTTCTTTCTGGGAGCAGGGTCCATTAGAATATCATCATTGCCTGCTTTCATTACTTTGTTTCTAGATTCATTAGTGCCACCTCCATTCCGCTCACCAACAGAATTACGAGGTTTGTTTGAATAATTTGCAGAAGATGCATTGTTGTTCCGTCTCGTACTATCCGCACCAATGACGCTGCTAGGTTTGTTTTCTGACTTGTTTGAGTTTTGAGAAGGGCCAGAATCGGCCCGCGGATAACTTTTCTGGTTCGACCTGCTGGTATGGTCGACTCTACTGGCGGAATGGGCGGCATTGGTGCCATTGGCATTGTAATCTTCTTTTGCTTTCTCTTTCCCTGGGAAAGAGGTATCAGCGCTGGTACTGGTAGCATTCCTACTGCGACGTTTGTCGTTCGATGTGCTCGGCTCCCCTTCTTTTCCCAATGATTCTTGCTCCTGCCTACGCCGCCGCCGGCTGCGATTAGATTCCATTGAATTATTGTTGCCTTCGTCATTTTTTTGGCGGCCGCTGGCAGCGGCCGTTGGCTTGGGCGAGCAAATTTCAGTCAAGTCAACGATCGCTTGAGGCGCCCCGACGCTGGGACGATCTGTATTGCACATGTGGCATAGGGTGGAGCTATCATTGATGTTGGCATAGGTACAGGCGTGGCAATTCCAAGTCATTTTCAGGGCGTGCACGGAATGGGTTCTCACTGCGTCGTCGTCGTTGGCCCAGCAATAGCAATGGCAATGGCGCAGAGGTTGATTGTTGATTGTTGAATTGTGATTTGTTCGATTTGTGTTTGTGGCAGTTTGTGGTTGGATTCGTTGGATCGTGGACTTTGGCGCTGTTGAGTTTTACTTTTTTGCCAATGAAGCTGAATTCTTGTGTATTCATCGGTATTTTTGTTATGTAGAAAGATCGATAATACTTTTGAAATTTAAATCTCTTTCCTTTTCCACCGGGCCAATTTATTTTGGGTTGATGGACAGACTCTATTTTGGAAACGCGCCATAAATCGGATTAGTTAATGTCATTTAAGTGCTAAGAGTAGAACGAAACTTTCTAAAGAATGAAACAATCTTTTCGCCAGTTCTTCAACCAAAACATGGATCGTTCACATGCGGAATGATATATTGTAATGAGTGTAAATAAAAAATACTCTGCCACTCTAGATAGTGCAATGACATTTAGGATTAAATAACATTTAAGGTAATTTTTTGGGAAGAATATTCGGATTTTATCAAGATGATGCATTCAATAACTCAAGACTTGACCTAATACTGTATAATACATAGCATACATCAGTCCAATATTCTAATGAAGTTTTGCAGACGAAATAAATGGCATATAAAGAAGTTGCCATAAAAGATACCAATTGGGCTGAGAGGGTCCATAATGACCCACGCGAGTTCTTCGCTCACATCTCAATTGGTCCTTGGTGATTAGGATTGGCAGCTGCGGCTGCTGCTGCTGCAGCAGCTGCGGCAGCATGGTCTACAGCCACGGGAACAGGGGCAGGTGCATGAGGAGCAGGCATGGGAATCATAGCTGGAAGCTGAGGTGCAGCAGCAACAGCAGCCGCGACAGCAAGAGCAGAAGGATTGTCATGCACCGGACCTTCCTTGTTCTTTTGGCTTGCATACCTGGTTGCCTGCTGACATCGGCAACGTTCACACTTCGAAGAGTAGCCCTGGTGTCAATAAGCAAAACAAACAGTTCATGGCGTCAGTTGAAATATCTTGCTAAACAAGATGAGATATCCATTACATAATATGCACATAGATACAAGATACACACCTTAACTCCGAAGTCAATCCATTTACGAAAGTTCTTGCATCCTTTACACCACTTGATATTCATCCCACTGGGATTGACAACCCAAATGGCAACATCACAGTTATTGCAAACTCCCTTGTTCTGTTTGGGAATGGCAAACTCTGACTCGTCGCACATGACGCAATTTCCATAGTAACGAGCCGTAGCAAAGTTCACCAGTTGGCAGAATGCGGGCAGTTCCACGCCGGGCGCATTATCGACCTCACATCGCGGAGGCAACGGAGGTGTCATCTTCATGCAGGGTACGGGAGCGGCCTTGTTCGTTTTGATGGGCTTTTGCTTGGATACCTCTCGTTCCGCCTTGGTGACCCGTTGCCCGGATGCCACGGAAAGGTTGGGCGGATTTCTCTTGAACTTCTCCACTTTGACCACCTGAGCCGGCGGTTCAGGGACCGACTGGCCGTTGGCCATGAGATCCATGGCGTTGGATAGGTGTTGGCTGCGGTTCCCCACCTCGCATCGTGCCAGCATTTGTAACTCGAGGGCCCTGGAGAAGCATTCGTCGGAGGACATGGCGCGAAGCTCGCCGCGGACTTGGGTCATGAGGCTCTCCCAGATGGCGGGGTCCGTCGACGGGGGCACCGGCGCAGCTATCTCATACTTGGGCCTCTTGGCTACAGGTATTTCGATTGACTCGGCGGGGCGCTTGATCCCTTCTTCCTCGACCTTGCCTGCCGCGGCATGGGCCAGGGCACCCATGCCCACACTGAGGGGATGGCTGTGAGGATCCAAATCGAAAGGGGTGTCTTGAACTTGAGGAATCGCTGTGAGCGGAATTTCAAGTTCCTCCTTGGAGATGTCTACCTCCTGCGGTAATGGTGCTGTTTCGGTAGCCATGTTTTTCGTCGGGGAAGTTGAGATATCAGAACCGGAATAGGATATCAATTGACCGATTTGTTCATCCATTGCTCGCGCCGAGAGCTTTGATGCCTCTGTTTTGTGAGTAAATTATGACAGCGATAACTTTGTCGTCGCCAAGGAAGAGGCGAGGCGGCGGCGACGGGATCATCGCCATCGCAACGGGCGAATATTTTGGTAAGAAAGAAGCGAACGGCGGATCATCGCTGAAGCCAGGCAGGCGCGTAGATGAAGGAACAAATCCGGTCTGAGTTTTCGTATCTCTCAATTTATTATGTTCCCTCACGATGACCGGATTTGTACAGTCTGTCCGACACGGTATAAAGTAGTAAAAATAATCTAGATTCGGACAGACGTACTAAGCCACAATATCTGGATTTATTCCAATAACTGGCACTGATGAATGGATAGGAAAAGCAAATTTGGATGGGATAATTCTGACAGAAACATTTCTAAATTAGCCACACAACGCACAACATCTGTCCGTCCGTGAGCTTCACTCGCGCCCGCGGGCGCACAACCCCCGCCCGTCGCCCACACAGAGGACACGCTCAAACTGACAGCAAGAGACAGCAAAATCAAAAATCAGGGAAAATCAACAGAAATCCAGAATCCAGAGATATCAGATTTCAGAGGATATCAAAAAATATCAAGCAGAAGCAACACCGC
>JALLOZ010000286.1:0-13494 GCA_036939875.1 Thalassiosira pacifica
ACTATAGCTGGGTGGATCGAACGCTTCGTGGTAGTCTTCCAGCAAGGGTAAAAAAAGCACTCCCAGAGTGACGACGCCTCCGGCGAGGAAGGAGGGGAATGCCACCTTGAGGAAGGATGCAGATTTGGACAGGAAGGTTTCGTCATCGTCGTCGTCTGTTTCTTCTTGGATGATTTCAACTTCTTCTTCGTCGTCGTCCTTTTTGTTCATGCCAAAGAGATGGAGAGAGGTCGTTGAGTGGGATGACATGCGTCTGGATTTCATCATCAGTTTCTGGTTGTTTATATTGTTGCTGTTCGTGGCGATGATATTGATATTGGCTCCTATTGGCCGACGAGATCTGATGGCGATGGGAGTAGCAGGAGGATGCGCGGGTGATGATCTGAATGCCAATGCAACTGACGACATTGACACCGACATGAGCGACGCGAGCAGCAAAGTTGTTTTGCCCATGCTGCTTTGGTGGACTCTACGGGAGGACGAGCCCGCCGCTGGAGGTGAGTTCGCCATGGGGGCGTTTTTCGTGGTGGTTGTGAATGTCATTGTCATTGTTTTTCTCCGCAGCCCATCAAAAATTGTGAGCAGTTAGTTGCTTGTACGGACCGATACTTTCGCCAATGCCAATGCCGAATTCCAAACGTCAGAATTCAGAATATGCCACTCAATTCTCAATGGCTTCGCGCAGGTTTCGAACTGGTCGATAGTTGTAGTGGCAACTGGCAACAACAAAGCCGCCGCTTGGATTGATGTTGATGGCGTAAAATACGATACGACGAAGGCGATGCCGTCGGCGTCGTGGCAGATGGAAAGTTCTGAGTTTAGGCTTGGGCAAAAACCCTTCCATGAATGGCCAAAATATCTCCGAAAATCCTTCAAAGTGTTTATGAGTTCCTAAAGGTAAAAATCATAACAGAATATCAAGTCGTTACTATCAGTCTTTCACACATGTAAGCCAAATGATGAAACCTCCAATATACGTGAAAATTGAAAATACCTCGTTATTTGGAGGGGGTTTTTTGACCCCCAAAACCACCAAAATACCATATATTGTTTTGCTCAGACCTATCTGAGTTCTGACCCAGGCCACGCACCAGTCCCACAGAATTTTATGGCGCTGGCTCATGGCAAACAAATGAAAATGGGGCTCCAAGATGCTTGCTATCGTGAAGATCCTTATGTAAAAAGATCATACTGAATTCAGATGATCGAACGAAAACATGAGCCCCATAGATATCTTTCTTTTTGCGGTGGGCGCGTGTCAAACAAAAATCTTCATGTCGTAAGTACATAGTTAGCTAAATACCAACTAACAAGCTAGCTACTAGGTACCTCTCTATAGGCAGGATAATCGGGAGTCCACATGTTTGTAGCCTGCAGATGAGGGGATTGATGACCATCAGGAAGCATCACATGGATGATTCCAAAAGAAGACAACAATTGTGCTGTCATTTTTCCTGTGGTGACCCACCGCAACTGCATGGCACCTCTGTTAGCTAGCAGACAGGAATGCTGCACCATTAAGTTATCACATTTATCCAACAGATAATTTGACCGAAAAAACGTAACCCCTTCAAAAGAAAGGCCCATCACCAAAGCCACAGCTCCTACTTTGCGGACGAAAGCAGTGGCGGAAGCCAAAGCAACAGCAATATCATGGTGGGAATGGAAACCCCTCCAAGTGATTAAGTTGCACCCATCTTGCTAGTTCTGTTGGTGGGGAAATCTTCTCGTTGCACTTATTGCAAATCAACTGCCTCTTTTTTGCCAAAAGAGTTGGCGGCAAAATATGATCAGAGTCATCCCAAAAGCCGAAAGCGGATATGAGTTGGCGGCATCTTCAATTCACCAATGCGCTGGACACGTGCAAAAAGAATACAATTTCTGCTTTCCAGATTTTTCTCAATTTTTTTGGCATTCATACTTCTCAGCTTTATGGGAATCTGTATAGGACGCAGTCAAAACCAAATTCTCGCCTCAAAATTTGTCCAACAATTGATCCTACGAACAAAATTCCCATGTTTAAACCACAATGCGTGGTAAATTTTTGGCCAGCACTTCACACCACATGAACCATTTGATAGTAGCGTGTATTTATAGTGCGCCTACATGGATTGCGCACTTTGGGATTCGAACCCGCAATTACCGTAAAATTGCCTCAGATCATGGTCACTTGGGCTTTGTGACTACATGATCCCTGATCCGATCTTTGATTCTAAGCTTTCCTCAGCTTATGTAGCTAGCATATCTACGTACTCAGTACCTATCCACTAGGCACTGACTATGAGCTACCAAGCCCTGTACCCCCCTCAGGAAGCTCAAGAAGATAAACACACTGGAACCAAAGCCTACAACCAAAAAGCCAGAACTTGTTGACCTGCTTAGTGCTGGTGACAGCAACGAATACGAACCCACATCATCACCCGACACACTGCCCACAGCACGACAGAGAGAACACCAAATCACAGCCAACCCATCAGTCACTCACCAGGATAAAAACCACGGATCTGAATCCGATGACACGGTGGCATCACAAATGATCAACAACAAGCGCAACATGACCAACAACAAGTGTAACACCCTCTTGTTGCCATCACACAGCCCGGGCGAATCACCTCCCTCCATCCCAAACACCCAACACACCAAAAAGAAGAACAAGTCAACTATAACAAAGCCTCCGATACCCAAAGGTGGAACGGAGCCTACCAACAGTAAGACAACAGATGAAATTTAAACTACCATGGGGTACATGGAACAGATTGGAGGATCACTTTGGGACTGAGGAGTCCCAGGACAATGTCATTGACATACCCTCATTTGGGGCAACAATAACAAATAAACCTAATAATGCAATACGGATTGCAACACAAAATGTTAACGGTATGAAAATAGGCTACCTACCTTCAGGGGTAGAGGAACTAGATGCAATGGAACACTTAGGGATAGATATCTTAGGCCTCACGGAGACCAAGATGAGCTGGTCACATGAGACCCGTAATACCCTAACCGCATTGATTCGCCAACAATTCGGGTATGGATCTGCCACACAGTCGTCATCACGCACCACCTCAACAGGATATCTCCCAGGCGGGACTGCAATGATAGCCCGGGGACGAGTGGCAGGAAGGATACTCAAATGCATATCAGACAAACACGGCCGATACTCTGCAATGGCTATGCATGGCAAAGACAATGAGGGCCTCCTAGTCATCACGATCTACCGGGTATGCCAAAACTCATCCACAAGGGCCGGCCCAGACATGGCATATATGCAGCAGTACGAAGGACTACGCAAACAGGGAATCAGGGCCCCTAACCCAAGAAAACAGGTGTTCACAGACATTACCACACTCATTGATGAATGGAGGAAGAAAGGATACCACCCACTCGTCATGGGCGACATGAACTCAGTATCCACGGAGCGGGACCTACAGACGTTCATCCATTCCAACGGACTCATAGACCTCATAGATGACACCAACAATGGAACCCCACCAGCCTCATACTCCCGGAGTAACAGGCGTCTTGACTATATGCTCGGCAACATCTTCGTCCGCAACGCGGTGCTCCACTTGGGATCACTCGGCCTTCACGAGGGGATCATATCAGACCACACAATGCAATGGCTAGACTTGGACATCAAGCTGATCTTCAAGAACAAATCACATGTACCTATCAGCGCAAGCGAGAGGCAATTCACACTACAAAATGTAAAGAAAAAGCACGCCTTCCAAGAAAAACTCCGGGAACTGCATGAACATCAAAACATTAAACAGCGCGTACACGCGCTGGCCGACGCCTTCGAACAACTGGGAACGGTTGAACCAGATTGTAGCCATATGATCGACCTAATACTGGCCTACCAAAAGCTAGATGATGAAATCACGGAAAGTATTATAGCCGCTGCAGAATCCGTGGGACGGAAGAACTTTGGGTACCAGCAATCCCCGCACTGACAGAGGCTGGCGAGACGGTCCGGCTATGGAAGGCAGCGACATCCTGTATCCGACAAAGCAAGCAAATGTCCTCCAAAGTCACTGAACTAGCCACCAAATTGGGAATCATGACAGACAGCATAGTCACTGAAACATTCAAGTCTGCACAGGCAAAACTGAACGATGCATACAAAGCGAAGCAGGAGGTAGAAAAATCTGACGGCGAGAAACGGGCCGAATGGCTGGAAGAACTTGCACGCGAGGCCACAACCAACAACCCCAATAAGGAATGGGAGGACATCCTGAAAAACATGATTGCTTCCGCGCGACAAAGATCCCTCCAACAAAAGCTCAGCGTCATGATGAAGCCGGGGCGAACGAGCCTAGACTACATAGAAATACCAAATAAGAAATGGTTCTAAGATAAGAGGACTGATGAAGTATATGAATTCGACAATGGCCTCTTCCGGGCACATCCCTGACGACGCAACGGCAGTACCTCCTACGAGCTATGCTCCATCCTAAAGGATCTTCCCAAAGAAGCCAAAGCCGTTCAGGTCAGAACAGACGACACCGGATTATGCATTACAACAGACCCGGACGAATGGACAACTCCGACATGGACGCGAATCACTCGAGTGGAGGAAATGGAGAAATGGTTGTGCAAGCGAAACAAGCGACACCACCAACAGGTACACGATGACCAAAGCCCACCTACCCAATCACCCCTATGTGAAATATTTGGGGAACACAGGATTACCCCAACAGTCGACCAGATCCTGCAGGGGACACTCGACATCAACAGCTTTGACCTACCGCCGCACATGGTGGAATGGCTCAAATGGTTCAAACTCACACCTGCCGAAAGGAACCTCAAGGAAATTAAGCCACACAAAAGCCCGGAGGAATTTCCCGAGACATTCAAAATCCAAGACGATATGACGTCCTCATCGCCTTCGGGACTCCATTACACCCTATGGAAGGCAATCGCCAAGAAAACAGAATTCTGCAAATATATGGCAGTAATGATGTCACTACCATTTATGTACGGGTTCACCAACAAAAGATGGCAGAACGCTGTAGACGTCATGCTCAAGAAAAAAGCAGGACTCCGCCGAATCCACCTGATGAGAATTATCGGCCTAGTAGAAGCAGATTGGAACACCGCCTTGAAGATCTTATTCACGAGAAAGCTAATGTGAAACGCTGAATCATCAGGAATCTCACCAGACCAGTGGGGCGGCAGGGCAAACCGATCGGCCCCTGACTGCGCTACTTGCAAATTAATCACGTGGGAATGCGCACGCTACCTCAAAAAATCTCTGGGCTCATTCTTCGGTGACCTTGCTTCATGCTTCGATCGAATGCTACCTAGGCTCTCGACAGCCATCATACTGAAAAAAGGAATACCCAAAACGGTGTGCAAATCACGCAGCAAAAAATCAAAGGACTACGTCGTAGCGTTCGGACGGCGGCCGGCACCTCTGAGGTGACATACCAGAATGAGCCAGGGGACACGGACGCCGAGGGGGAAGTCCAGGGAAAATGAGGCGTTATGGGACTATGGACCCTGCAATCGGATTCCATACTCACCACCCACAAAAAGCTTTGCCCCGGCATCACCTTGACACATGCTGCAGGATGGCACAGCGCTCGTCATAGTGCTGATGCGTATGTAGACAACACCGACACGTATGCGCAGTATGACGGCCAGGAAGAGGTTACCAACGAAACCCAAAACGAGGATGATCAGAACGAACTGGACAAGGCCGACAACCCAGCTGCCCACATCACCCACTCACTCCAGAAAAGCGCACAAACATGGACATCACTAGTCTCCCTTACAGGTGGACTAATGGCCTTCCACAAGTGCTGCTGGCAACTACTATCATGGCGCGCTGAAAAAGGGACCATGGTCCCCAGGGACCACGCATCCCATAAGGGAACTATAGAGCTCGAGGACCACTGCGGCCTGTGCTCCCACATTCTACACAAGCCCATCACTGAACTGAACGAGGGCCTAGGATTCCTCATGACACCGCTGGGTGACCAAAAATTTGAATACGAAAAACGCATTGAGCAGGCAAAGGAGTGCGCGGAGCGCGTTGCACCAGTGGCACTATCTACAACGGAAGCGTGGCTAACCCTGGGCACACGAATCCTGCCAAAGATCACATACCCCATGATGCTCACGCGTTTCACGCTACGACAGGTACACAAAATTGCCGTCATCATAGACAACGTCATCCTTCCAAAGATGGGTATGAGTCGGAAAATGAAACGATCAGTTGTGTACGCGCCATTGGAACTAGGGGGCGTAGGATACCCATACATCGGCACTGTACAGGACCAAAAAGGGATTGGGCACATCGTCAGGCACCTCAAATGGGGTCGGGAAATCGGCAAGGACCTCCGCACAATGATCTCCCTTGCACAACTCCACTCAGGGCTGACGGAACCAATACTGGAACAACCAACCACCCACCTCACCTACCAGGAGGATGGCCATATCACCCACATCCGTGAACGTCTACGCGCACTTGATGGCGGTATAGTGATCAAGAACGGATGGACACCATCACTCCAGCGCCAACATGATCAATCATTGATGAACACATTCCTCCAAGTGAAAGCAAAGGGACACTCCAAAGCCAAAATAAAAATGGCCAACGAAGTCGGCCTTTGGCTACAAGTAATCACCATCGCGGAACTCGCTGATGTGAACGGACGCACAATCTCCCCCACCAAACTCCAAGGCAAGTGGCGAGCTGAGTCCACCCTGACCTGGCCAAACTGCCCAACACCAACCAACAAACAATGGGATGCATTCATCTGGTACCTTCAAAAATCTATTTGCTCACGCCCAAAGCAACACGCACGGAAAGCACCACTCCCACTAGACCAACCACTAGGCATATGGCTGCCCGTGAACAGGCATGTGAAATACGACTTCTACCAAACGAGAAACTGGGTCTACAAAAAGGGCATCAGATCAGGGGAACACTCAAGCTACATGAGATACGCGCAGAGCCACAACCTGACCAACACGTACTACAAGGATGAGGTTGTCCCAAACCCACCAACCCACGCTATCCCAGTGGAAGTCCAACTACACCGACATTGAGCCCACCCAATCCAGGACTACGTGCTGGCACTCAAACCACAGGGAACAAAAAGAAATACAACTAACACTGACCATGACAATGCGAACGCTGTCATAGCTTCTGACCATATCTATGCAGTGAGCGATGCATCAGTGGACCCAGTAAGCAGCAGAGCGGCCTTCTCATGGGTCATGACTGTCATTGGACGAGTAGGGTCTATTACCACAAAGAAACCTATTGCAGCCAATCCTCGCTACATGACAAGCTACAGGGCAGAGATGGAGGGCGTACACGACCTACTACAATACATCACCTCTGAGAAACTACAAGACAAAAAAATCACGATATGGTGTGACAACGAAGGGGTCATCAAAGGACTCACCACGGATAGGGATCTCGGGCTCACAGACATGTTTGCAGCAGAAAGCGACCTACTCATCTCCTCACGGAACTTATTAGCTCGACTACCAAATGTTGAAGTCTGCCATGTTTACGGCCACCAGGTCAAACACATCCCATACAGCGAGCTCCCCTTTGAAGCCCAACTTAATGAAGACTGCGATAAACGCGCCAAAGACTGCATGAGGAGCAGCACACAACCTCAACAACACCCGCCCCCAATCCCAGGCACAGGCGCTACTCTCTATCTCGGCAACAACATGGTCACCACCGAAATGAACGAACAGATTGCATATGCAGCCCACGCTCCCGCACAGGTCAAGTATCTTATGGATAAATATGAGTGGACAGATACCCAAGTATCAGCAATCAACTGGACCGCCATCGGAATGGCAAAGAAATGCTTAACACGTAAAACAAGCATACGCATATCAAAAATGATGCACAACTGGCTCAACATGGGATCTCAGAAAAAGGAAATGACAAAAATTGAGGCAGATCCTGTGTGCCCATGCTGTGGCAAGTGACTCGAAGGCCAAGAACATATGTACCAATGCACACACTCTGATATGAGAGAGGCAATTGAGAACGGCTTGGATGCTATGATAAAGAAATTCCACAATAATGACACCCCCTTATCAGTCTATATTGCCTTTGCTGACACCCTACGCAGGGTCATGTGATCCGCACATGAGCGGAAGACGTGGCACTGTGAACAGGCAGGTCATGCGACAGAATGCCAGGACAGCTTAGGCACATTCACTAGTTTAAGGGGTCATCACCATGTTCAATGGGCCCATGCCATCATGGATACATGCAAGCAGCCTCAATACCAACCAGGTCAGAGGGACAACAAAAAGAAAGATAAATCATCATTTGAACTGTCTGTACTACTGATCTGGGAATCCTGGATATTCTTTGAACTCATCTGGAAAACCAGAAACAATATCCTTTGCAGTTGCACTGGACTGACAGCAGTAGCTATGGCTGCACCACTCACAAAAAGCTTATATTCACATACCAACGAAGACAGAATCAAATGTTATGCTATGCAGACAGACACCTGATTGACTTCCCACATGGAGTCATTATTGCCTGGGATAGGAAATGCAAGAAGCATATGCTTCAGATCTTGGATACGTGCCACAAGTGCTGTGTCCTCGAATGTAAGAAGCGCATTAAGGGACAGCACCAGTTTTCCCATTTCTTCATAACCTATGTACCCATAGCTCACCTGACACAAGAAGAGAGTGACTGAGGAATTAATTTTCTGGGACCAGCTTCCATTAAGTGGTGTACCAGGGATTTAGCAGGGGTTTAATATTTGTGCTATTAACCGGCTCCGCAGACTCAGGGTCGGGAGATCAACTGTCATCATAGTCCCTTCAGAAATAGTTTTATGTAGACGTAACAAAATGAATTGTATTTCAAGATATCAAAGCTACATTGATTATCACTGATGTATGTTGGCTAGATCTAGTCTATGCAGACTATACTATAGGTGTGCCCCCCTCATGAACCTTGAGCTACTACGTAGAATTCTTATTCTTCTTATTCTTTCGGCTTCCATCCCGTTCACCCTAATGTTTGTTCTTCGTGCATCCAATAAACTTCTTTGCACAATTAAGTCTGCTACCCTTGTTTGTTCTTACATAATTTCTCATGTATCTGAGTTCATGGATTTTACTACTTCTCTCATTGGTTAGATAGATTTATGCCCAACTTGTGCCGTGTGCCCCCATGAGAAATATATGGTAACATAACTACATAAATTAGGTTAGGTAGTTTGTGATCACTCTAATTGTATTAGCTATGTGCTTTCATTGTACTTGTAGTAGTGTTACACCGTGTATAACCTCAGCCTCAACCATCACTGCCATGCTCAACCGCGTGCATGTTGCCTTCATTGACCCAGTATACCCTTCTTATTCTGATGCCGCCAAGGTATTGCCGCCATCTTCATCCAGCATGATATGGCCAAAGTCAGGCCATTGATGCATATTTGACACGGCTGAATTGGCAGTTTGCACGCCAGATCAGTCAAAAAAATTCACAATAACCCATCAAGGATGAAAAATGGTGACTGATATGGCATGCAAACTGCCGATTCAGCCGCGTCAAACATGCATCAATGGCCGGCCTTTGGCCATCTTGCATTGGATGAAGATGGTGGCAATCTGGCAATTGGCTTGTGGTAAGAGTGAGAAAATATTAGGAGTATTGGGTCAATGGATGGGAGAGTTGCCTGATTGAGCTTGTGGGCAATGGTTGAGGCCAAGATCACAAATCACATAACGCTACAAAACCGCGGCGAAAGCATGGAGATGGAAAATCAGAGCGATTGTGAGTCACACAACCTTGCAGATCAGATTAGCGACCAATGTACTGTAATTTATCCACCATTAATTCTATGTACTTTAGTTATCGTTGCTTTACCATCAAATCTCTTGGTGCCCCCATCCCAGGCTGCGCCTGTCTCCCTCTTTTCGGCTTTTTCTTGTTATACACGCGCCAAAAACAATCCATCACAGCTCTCGTCTTACATCGTGACTCCGTCACGCCCCAATCAGCAAAATCGCGCGGGAAGGGGAAAAAACGGGCCAAAAATCTAAAAGAAGCTGAAAGAAGTGCCTAGAAACGGGCACTTTTGAACCCCGCAAAAAGAGAGCACCATCATGCATGATCGACGCGAACAATCCGATTTGGCAAGAACAAAAAAACGAAAGACAACAACCCGAACGACAACGACCCGGCGCATGCACTGACGACCTTCAACCCGCCCCTCAATCACCAAGCCGACACTTTTCGTCATTCAATCAGTCGCATACTGCCATCACCGCATCGACAATTCAATCGCCTCCAATCCTCTCACGCTAACATTCAACGGCACATCGCCTGTTCAATTTCACTCACGAGGAGCGAGAGCGGTTCGTCGCGTTTCCGCCCAAGTTTCCGCTCTCACATTTTTCAAAATTTCAATTTCAGAGCAGTGCATCCATCAGTACACGACTTGAGAACCTGTTGAGAACATCATCATCGGCGCACACAACGCAACTGAAACCATGAGCACTTCTCAGCGCTCCAACCGTTCCTTCCGCCATCGCGACATGGGAACCATCCAATCGACCACACCCTCCTTTTCGGTCGGGTCGACGTCAACCTCTTCCACTTCCACAGCCGTCGTCGCTCCTCCTCGTCGTTCGACGCGTCGCGCGGCCCTGACTGCCGCAGCGCTGATCGCGGAAGAGGCGCGGCCTCAGCGTCGCTCGACCCGTCGCGCGGCCTCGGCGAGGAATAATAATAATAACAATGGCGGCGGTGATGGTGATGCATCGTCCACTGCTGCTGTGGCGGGAAGGACTGGCAGGAGAACCGCGACTTCTCCGGCCATGAGGCCGGCGCGTGCGAGGGGAGCTGTGCGCGCTGGGTCGTCGAAAGAAAGTCCGATCGTTCTGAGCGGTGACGATGATGATGAAATCGACGAGTTGAATTTGAAACCTGCCGCGAACAAGGCAGTCGCGAAGGGAGTCGCCATGGCTGCTTCGGCCTCCTCGGATGGGGCGCAAAAGCCTCCGGATGATTTTACATGTGCCATTTGCCTTGATGCGCCCCCCTCCATGAATGAGGTGGCAACGATAAGCGGATGCACTCATAGATTTTGCTTCGATTGTATTGATAAATGGGCCCAAACGGAGAATAAATGCCCGTGTTGTAAAGAAAGGTTTAGAACCATCGATCGTGCAGTGGCGCTGCCAGCTGAATGTAGTCCTGTGGGGGGAAGGAGGGGAAAGAGGAAGAGGCAGGCTGCGGCAAGTGGGTCCAACACCAGGGCTAGGCGCTCGCCCAGCGGAAGTACTTCTCCATCCCGTAATCGTCGCGTCAACTCCCGCACTGTGGAAGATCGCAATCAACAAACAGCCACGTCTTTCCCAATCAATGCTGCCATCATCGAACAGATTCTGGCGTCTTTCACCAGCTTTGGCGGACGAGGTCGGGGACAGGTGACTTTTGGCACATCTGCGGATGGCAGGCCTCAGATTCGCATGATCCGTCCGCAGGGCGGGGGAATGGTGGGCGTCATGGAGATGTTCTTGCCGGATGAAGCTGCACCAGGTGCAGCCACAGGAGGATCTGGTGCAGCTACTGGATCTGGAGCGGCGACTGGGAGCAGCTCCACGAGGGCTGCGAGGGTCAGGTTCGAAAGGGCCCCAAGCAGCAGCTCTAGGAGGGGTTCTAGCAGCGGAAGCGCGCGAACTTCTGGAGAAGCGCCGCCTCCCCCCTTTGCGGTGAGATTGTCGGAAGGCAGCGCGACCAGGACCTCCGCTGCGGCACGTGCTGGATTAGCCTCAGCCACTGCCAGGCCCTCATCTGCGGGGAGCGCCAGGTCTGGAGGATCGAGGGCCACAAGTCAGAACAGATCCGTGTCCGGAAGTTTTGCCAGCCTCTTTTCAACTTTGGGAGGATCAGGGACCAGCGGATCGGGGACCAGCCCTCGCGGCAGGAGGGCATCTTCTGCTTCTGGTACTGGAGCTGGAGCTGGTGAGAGCGCCGAAGATGGAGATTCTCGGAATAGAATGACAATCCGATTTATTGCCAGGGAACGCCCTGCTTCTGCCTCTGGCGGCGGCAGGTCAAGCAGCCGCAGCCGTTCTCCAAGGAGGACCGCGCGTGGCAATGGAAACAATGGTGCAGGAAGCTCTGCAGAGGATCCGATCATTATTGATTGATTGATTTTGACTCACTGAGCTGTTCTCTGAGAATTGATCACCCGCCAAACAACAACCACCAGATTTCATTGCCCTCAAGATATGAGGGGTTTTGTCTGGGAATAGAAATTTCAACCCTTACCCAAAGTACCTTACTATCTGTCATCATTCAAACTTATTTATAGGGGAAGTAGAATATGTGTTGTACAAAGATGTAAAAAGCAAAGACAAAATAAGTGCTATTTGATCAAAACAATGTCCAATCAAGTTGAACGTTCTTGATGACTAATTTTTCTGACAAGGCTACTTTTTGGATGCATCATTTTGTTACAAGTGAAATCAATTAGTAAAGTAAAAACGAAATCATGTCATAAACGAGCTCTTCTTGTGCATAGCTATGATTGTGAGCCCCTCAAGCCTCTCTTATCTTTACATTACAGTAAAGGGAAATTGGTACATCCTTGCATGGTCTTGCTCCTAAGTTGGGCACGCAACGAATGTCATAAACCTATCCGAAGCTACCCGGGGCAAAAGTTATCTTCCGATACAGGGACTCGAACCCTGGTATCCTGCGTGAAAGGCAAGTATGCTAACCACCTACATCATATCGGACGATTCCGCTGTTGCATCCACGTGAAATAGTTTGATATATAAACTACACATACATAGACGTTTACTATCAATATCACACCATATATTGACATTATTTCGCAACATGCAGAACAGCAAACAACAGTCAACAACTCAATTATCTACAACCTCATACTTCTACAACTTGACCATGGGAACCGACAATGAAAATGGAACAAAGGGAAAGTAAAAGGGCTGATAAGTCTGGGTCTTTAACAACAAAACAAATGTTGTCATCACAATGATAGTCTTGTTCCTTTTTGTCCTCGTGCTTGTGCAGCCTTGGATGCATATGCATTCATCTTTGTTTGGGTGAGTTGTGATGAGATCATTGCCCTTGATTCATCACTCAATCTTCTGTCCATATGAGACTTGGACATCTTTGCCCTAGTCTCTCTTCTGACTATATTCTTTCAGTTGCAGCATTGGACAACTTCGCCCTTGTTTCATCACTCATTTCTCTGCCCATATGATTTTTGGACAACTTTGCCCTTGTTTCATTACTCACTTCTCTGCACATCTAAGACTTGGATATCTTCGCCCTTGTTGGAAACATCTCTTCTTGACAATTGGTAATTTGGGTCTTGCTACTTTTTTATTTGACCACTTCCATCGTCGTCTTTCTCAATCGTTTCAGCAAGAGCTTTATCTGCCAATGACAACTTATACGGTAAATTGAAATCTTATAGTTGATTAAATTCTAGACAGAATAGAATAAAGGGC
>JALLOZ010000289.1:0-13459 GCA_036939875.1 Thalassiosira pacifica
AGAGCACTGCCCTAGATCTTGAAAGATCAGCTGTGGGCAAGACTGTCAGCGCCGGTGGCCAAGTTAACACACACACATCATACTTAAGTACAGCCAGACCACCATCCAGAAACCAACCAACAGGAGACCTCTGGTTGGTGTGGGTGATATTCTGTGATACTACATACTACAAAATTTAATACCTTTGTCCTCCATTTTGCACCATTATGTATATGAGTAATGGTGCAGCCAAAACATATTAGGTCCTACCATCAGTCAGTATTGCTCATGATAAACTTTGTACATGCATCATCTATCGCCAGATGGCATTCTATTTGGTGGGAATCAATGAGACTGTGATAGGACAGATCAGGCAGCAGACAAAGCCGACTTCTGTTTCTGCCAGGTTTCTGCTTCTTTCTGTCAAGAATCAATATATAAGGCTGCTCACACATGTGCATAATTGGATGGCGGGAACTAAACTTGACCGATTGTCAACATTTCACACAGGAGTATGCAAAAAAGCAGTATATTACTCTTGACGGGAATGAAAGGTGAGCAATTGGTGATGAATACTTGATATATTCTACATACATAATAGGATATAGAACTTTTTGATGGCATCATTTTGATTATACCATTTCCAATATTACAGGACAAACATACGTATTGAATTTTTTAGTAACGTAGGTGGTAGATACCACTCACATACACATCCACCAGCTAAGACTATTTGTACCAGAAAGTTGATTTCACCTGAATTTTGGGTTCCCTGTAAAAGCATCGTTGGGTGCAAAAAACACGTGCTCCGTCTGCAAGAATCGAACTTGCAGTGTCCTCATTCAAAGTAAAACGCACTGCTACAAAACCTTATAAACTTCCTGTATCAATCAGAAACAAAATTTAACATAAACCAAAAAGTTACCCGAAATGAATATATTTATTTTTAGGATAGCTTTAGAGGCAGTGTGGGAACCGGTCCTAAAAAGCGTCTTTGATGCTCTCCCTCTAAAATTGCAGTCAAAATTTACCAAAGTTTAGGGGGGGTGTCAAGAGTGGCCTGACTACCTTTTTGGGTGTGAGTGATAATGCTTTGATGCAAAAAATGACGAATATAACTTAGAAGAGATGAGAGAAAATAGAAGTCCCAATTTGTTTGAACCCACGACCACCAAAAATGTTGTTTATGATGGGCATCGTACCCATCACTATTCGTGCGCAATCCTGTATTGTTACCATGCTGATATTGTTGGCATTTTTTGGGTTTATAAACCTAAACCCAAATTCCATGTCATTTCTATCTTGACGTCACGCATGAGGTCTCGCGTGACGTCACCCGGCATTTGGCATACGTAATTTTCTCGGATGTAGATGTGAACAAGTCACATGATATTGATTGAGGATTCTGCTCATTGAACCCTTTCTTTGGTGCAAATTGACCTACTTACGTAGCCACAATACATGACCTTCTGATTTTGAGAAAGCACATGTAAATCTGATGTAAATTTATATTATCCCTCGTGCTGCGCGAACGTTAAATCACCAAAACTTGCATGATTATTCAACAATTTTTTCCAATGACATGAGATGATGCGGCATCCTTTGTTGGACGTTGGCAAATCAGCTTGATTTGCCGGCGCCCGGCAAAGAATGCCGAATCATCTGGCCTTTCGACAAAGGATCTTGGATGTTGTGATGTCATCAAAAAGGTTCACGATGTCATCCAAAGATCATGTATTGTTCCTACGTATGTAGGTCAACTTGTACCAAAGTAAGGTTCTAATGAGCAGAATCCTCAATCAACATCACATTACTTACTCACATGTGTAGCCTAGAAAATGACGTCATGAGCTGCAATGTCGAATAGACTCCAAAGCTGGATGCCGAATGCCGCTGTGGCTAGCCTCAGGGGTGGATCTAGATAGGATTTCTAACAAAATCCTACGTGTATGTAGGCTTACACCAGTTGATTTTAGAGTCAACTTTTTGTGGACATGGTCATGGTGTAAGGTCAGAGCGAATGGGGGGCAAAGACAGGCTTAGGGTGGATAGACATAGGGAGCAAGAACATGAAAAGGGAGTTCAAGATTTCTCTTCTTCTTATGTCTGATCTTAAATCCCATCTTATACATCCAATCTTATACCCAAAACAACCATCCTACAAATTCAACCAGACACACAGACATTTAATAATTGATGGGGGGTGATACGCCTGTAGAACGGGCAAGGTTCTATTATCGTGTAATTGATCAGTTAGAAGTTAAGTGAGACATATTGCGTGTGCCAGATAAGCTGGTGCTCACAACACGTCATATTTACTATGTCGTACCTATCTAGGTATGCACATAGGGTGGTATCACCATAGGTACTTGCCTTAGAACTTGCTAACCGGGTAGTTAAGCCAAGTTGACACCCTTTAGGTGTGTGATGTGATCACTACACGTGATCACAGTACTCTCAGTACCATAGTACCTAGTGTGACTAATCAAACAGATATCTATGTACATAATGTGACTGGGGCTGCATCCAGCAGCCCCATCCTGTCTATATTTAAACGGTCCCCATGAAGTGCCATCCTTCCTGGTGAATTTCCCAGCAAGATTCCACTTCAAATTTTAATCTATCTAGGGTCTCATGTTGTCTAAAATCTGATACTGTCTCTATCAAATTGTTTGGTTTCCCATCTACTCCGTTTATCACTTTATCTTCAATTATTTCAAGTGGTTCAGATCCAAATCATAATCCACTTAAACCATTCTCCTAATGCTTTGCATGTTTTCCAGTGTCATGTTAACTTGTTCCTTTCTTATCAAATATAACTGGCATTGTGTACCATGTCTTATACATCAGTATTGCCAGTATCCAGTTTTGTCTAAACTCACAATAGATTGTAGAGACTATATTAATAGCCTTGGAAATAAATCATATTCTATTGTCCTGATCATATGAAATTCAAAGCACCCCAGTTAATCATCGTGGAAGATTTTTCTCAGGGGTCCTATATGTACATCGGCAATGGCAAATGACATGATACCCTGATGCTATGGCAAGAATGTCCCCATACTTCACATGCGTTCCACATATTCATTTCCACAATTACAGGACTTTCAAACTGTCACCATGACAACTAGATTATAACACAGCACATATATTGTGAATAGGCAGTACTGTAGAAGGTTCTCATATCTTCTCATTTATTCTGTGACATATCTCAACTCAATACACCTCTCGCCTTACACTTACATATGGTAGGCTGGCATGTTACAATTCTTTCATTCATAGTATCGAGCCAAGATACCCAGCATAGTTTATTTTTTAGATTGGTGATTGAAATTACCGATGGTGATCAAGTTCCTACTTCTAGAATATCTATCTTGCAGTGTGCTCCTTGGCTAGTGTATACCATGATATTCAGAGGGAACCAAGGCTGGTCTCTCATGAATTTGATAGTTTGGATGTAGGCAAGTGATGCTCAAGATTGTAGGGAAATGGGTGTCAGATACATGCATCTCATTCCGTAGCAATATATAGCTATCTAGAGACTAGTATTGTGCTTGGACTGTCCTGGATATTTTGCATTCCCCATCATATACTTCACTCTATTTGGTCTTGCCCATGGAGGAGTATCCATTTCCTCTAGTTCCTGACCACATTGTAATGTTCTGAAGTTGTGATAATTACTGTAGCTTTTCTTGCTCAATCTTGTACTCAATCATTTGATCTCTCAGACTGCCATTATGTTTCAGTGAAGAGGCTAATCTGGTCATTATCGTTTCCAATGACCTTTCCTCATGAGGTCTTCAGTAAATTGTAGTGTCCAAACATATCTGTTGTATCCTTCTCTCCATATGTTAGATCACTTTGGATCAATAGGCGATGATAACATTATATGCCTATACGGATTTCTATCCTGATGCCGTTGTCGTTTCAGATATCATATATCTCAGATCACAACTCTCCTGTCAATCGGGTGTCAATAGCATGTATGTTTGCAATGCTTATCATGTTCACATTACCTCTTCTTAATGCACTTGAGCTTACGCTATTGCCAAAATATGATATGCCCGGGACAGTGGCATGTTGTGCTTGTGTGAACAAACTAATGCATTTGCACAAAATATTGTCTTCAAATCGACCTCATTTATCTATTCATATCATTATATCCATAAGCAGACATGCTTTCATCCTCATTTCCTTAGTATGTGTTGGACATTGAGTTTTGTACTGTGTCTTACGATGATCATCATCTTGTGTAGAACATCAAATCATTTGCCGTGCCTCACCACGATCATCCTCATGATGGTATATTACTTTCAATCTGAGATGTGCTTGTTCAAATGTCACTGATTTGCAAGACGTAATCCAATATGACCATTAACATCAGACCTGATCTCACTTCAAGTGTCTCACTATTATGCTTCTTCTTGAGGATGCTCATCATAATGTCCCCATCAGCTCTATATGCAATAGTAGTTGATGCTGTCTGTTGCTTATTTTGCTCCAATATCTCATGGCCTCAAATTCTTTGTTGTAGATTTGTCCAGTATTTGATGCAACACTTGACCCTTGAATCTTTGCATCAAGGTATCATCATTCCATACTATCTGTTCCTAATATACTTCCATATCTTATAGATTGCATTCATTGCGGTTGGATATGTACCATCAATCTGGTTGCTCAGCGTTTGCCAATGTGCTTGGTTTGTGTGTGGGACGTGCATCATGTCACAGTTATGCAGAGATATCAAGGGCGATATATCAAGGTTGGGTGGTTTTCACTCTCAAGTAAGTGCTTGACTTCCCTCATATCATGTTGTTTTACAAGTCACTCAATCTTTAGTATCACAAGGACTATGGTGTCTATTCAGTTTGATTGCTCTCTAGTGAGTAACTGGCGTATGCAACTCATCCAGCAACATATGGGAACCTGACTCTGATGGATTAATTGTGGTATTGCCAAGCGTGCACACCGAACTTAATTCTTTTCTCAAAAGGGCCAATAATATAGTTAATCCGGTAGCTCAAATATATAGCCAGCCACCTTTATTATGTGCCTGAGTCTTATATGAGTAGTGTAGTCATGGTTGTGCTTGGCCCCTGTCTTTGGACATCTTTTCCAAGCATTTGATAGTTGTGTCCATGTTCAAATCTCTCCATCGCATATTCTAGCTGAGTACCCCCATTAGTCATGGTTGGTTGCATTCTTCCTTGATTGTTTTGGTCAAACACAATGGCTGTATGCTTATTTTGTCCTGGTAATTTTTAGTCTAATATTTCATGTTTGTCCTCGGTGCAGTGTATCTATTCAAAAGTATAAGTGTATCTATTCAAAAGTATAAGTGCCCCCTCATAGTAGCTGGTGCTTGCCTATTTAATACTTGATATCATCTATTTCCAACCAAATACTTAAATTGGCTCCTTTTGGACTTGCTAGTCAAGGACTGGAATCATTCGTGTTTGGAGTACAGTTACCCATTCTCCATTTCTCTTTAAAGTGCCCTGTTTTCCTTTATCCTATTACAAATCCTTCTGTGCACCAAAGTCAATAATGTGCGGTATCTTTGCTTTTATATTTTGATCAAAGTCTTATTGGCTGTGTGTTATCTTTTGATTCATAGGCTTTTGTCCAGCAATAAATGTGCGTGCTCGATCTCTTTGCTCAATTAGCTTGGTTCGAATACTTAATCTGTGTGCTCTTGTTTTCTTGATATAGATGCTTTGGGCCTACATGGATTCTACCATGTTCTTCCTGTTTACTTTGATATTTATTCATGCACTTGTCTCATGTGTTCAATTTGGTCGCTCTGACCATATGTTTCTTTTGGTCCATCTAACCCTCTGGCAACACTTAATCTATTGTGCTAGGCCTTAAGTACGTTCATTCAAACACTTCATTGGTGTGCTTGATCACTATGTCTCGATGCCCCTGTTCAAGCATTCAATCAGTGTGCTCAAACTATCATTGGCTATCTATAGGAGAACATTTGATCGTCATGCTCGATCTCATTGCCTGTCTCTGGCATCTTACGAAAAAAACATATCTGTCCTTCAAATCATAATCTAGGCTCAATGACCAGCATGGTTGTAACAGCATTATGTTTTGAGCATGCTGTTTTAATCTATGGCATTGCCAAAAATCACCTGGTACGCTTTCGAATCCATCACATCTTGTTTGGGTATGTCATGATCAAAATCACAGACATCTCCCATAATCCCAATTCGATGTGATTTCTGATGGTGCAGCGCTCTATTAGTTAGTATCTGCATTATTATCTGATTAAGACAGCAGATTATCTGCATCAAGGATCCAGTGTATTACCACTACTATATCATGTGTGTCAGTCAGTTGTTTCTTGACGCTCACATCTCAACACCTATTGTTTGACCTATCAAATCCAGCAACGCACAAAGCTGTTGCTGGCTCAATTGCTGAATTCATTATATATTCATTAGCACAGGCTGCATGCTGATTAATTCAGCTCGTTTATTTGTCCCAGTTATTTTGAATCAATAATTTGTCCTGGTGATGTCGTAATAATCATTTGATCGTTTGATGTATTTGTTCCAGGTCTATCACTGGCAGCCTAAATTCAGTGCCCTTTTCCTTTTTATCCTTTTCATTTTTGAGCATTCTGTCGAGAGGTTATCCGCCGTACCTCGATCCCTATTGCTTTCCGCAGAAAGACTGATTGCTATATCTCGATTCCTATCATTTTCTGTCAAGCGGCTGAACATTTCATTGTGTCGAGAGTGTCTCGATTCTATATTGCCGGAGAGAATTTATCCTTTCTTATTTCATCGCGCGGAGACTTATTGCAACCTTTACTTTGTCGTTGGTGTTCCCGCAGCTTCGGTTATAATCAGCTGTCTCTGCAGCTTTCCTTGTCCGCTGCTGTCTCTGCAGCTTACCTTGTCCGCTGCTATATGTGCAGTCTTTGAGTCTGCTGCTATCTGCACTTTTAATTCTGCTGTGTGCTATCCATGCAGCTCTGCTGTCTTTGCAGCTCCGCTGTCTATGCAGCTCCGCTTTTTGCAGCTTTCATTGTATCAATCCTACCGCCATGCGTGCGGTTTTTCGAGGAGACAGAGGTCTACAATGTGTCTGATCGTGAGTCCTACGCGGGGAGACTAAGTCTGCAACCCTTTCTGTGCTGTTTCTACAGCTTCGTTTCCTGCTGCTATCCTGCAGTCTTTATTTGATCCTGCTCGCTATCCGTGCGGCATTGATACGGGGAGACTAAGTCTGCAACCCTTTTTGTGCTGTTTCTACAGCTTCGTTTCCTGCTCCTATCCTTGCAGTATTTGTCCTCCGCTGCGATCTATGCAGCCTTTATCCGCTCCAATCCGTGCAGTATTTTTCCTTTGCAATCCATGCAGCCTTTATTCACTGCGATCCGTACAGTCTGTGCTGTATTGCAGCTTTCCTTCCGTTGTTTTGCTGAGGGGCTAAGTGCCCTGCCTCTATTCCTTTCACATTTTCATTTTCCTTTATATCATCCCGTCAGCTCTCAAATTATTCACTCCCCGTCATTCTGTGTACTTACATTTACATTCGATTTCAAATCTTGGTCTTGACCTGTCCCATTTCCCTCAGCTGGTGATGATTCCCGCTGGCCACGGTGAAGATGCATTATCGAATCGATCACTTTCGAGAGGATGGAACAGACTCCCTTGTGGAAAAAGATGCTAGGGAAGCACCCAACCTTGTAGATTGCGTTGGGTACTGGTACCAAAACTGGTGCTATACAAATCGATGTCTTGTGGTATCAATTTCAATACTGATATCAATCGCATGGTGACTATTACGGCCCTTGGTCGTTGCTCAGGGCCATCAGAGGTGATATACAATGGCATAAATCTGTAAAAGAGACGAGGATGGTTTCTGCTCCGGTTTTCTGTGTGAGTAATAAAACTTTGCATGCGATAATCATATGCCAAATACAATAAATGGATCTTTGCGTGCTCCTTGTCGCGGGCTTTGCCATATTCTTTTCAGCGTGACACAGAAAACAACTCGTGGATTTCTACGAACCTTGAACTCGAAATAAGCCTCTCCGCCCTTTAACATTCCATCTATGACTAATCACTTCCGTCATCCATCTGCAACCCCGTCATCGATCTTCTAGATCGAATTGATTTGATCTCAATTCCAGCACGACGAATCGCGCCTGTTAGTTTTCTCACCTTCCGCGCCGTTTCCAATCTGGCGCTCGCTCTCCCTTACTGTTCGATAATCAATCAATCCTTTCCTTCCTTGTTGGGTCTGATAAACCGTTTGAATCCTGATAGGGAGGGCGTTGCTATTGCATAAAGGTTGAGTTGGTATTCGGTCTAATTGATCAGTTAAAAGTTAAGTGAGACGTGCCGCGTGCACCAGATAAGCTGGTGCCCGCAACATGCCATATTTACTATGTCGTACCTATCTAGGTATGTATCTACGGTGGTGTCACCGTAGGTACTCGCCTTAGAACTCGCTAACCGAGTAGCTAAGCCGAGTTGACACCCTTTAGGTGTATAATGTGATCACTACACGTGATCACAGTGCTGTAGGTACCATAGTACCTAGTGTGACTGATCACACAGGTATCTGTGTATCTAATGTGACTGGGGCTGCATCAGGCAGCCCCATCCTGTCTATATTTAAACGGTCCCCATGAAGTGCCATCTTTCCTGTTTAATTAACAGCAAGATTCCACTTTGAATTTCGATTCATCTAGTCTCTCATTGTCTCTGAATCCCAATAATTTATCTACCAAGCTGTTTAGTTTCTTCAACTACTCTGCTCATCACTTTATCTTCAATCATTTTAAGTGGTTCAGATTTAAAATCCTAATCCACGCATTGCATTCTTCTAATGTTCTGTATGTTCTCCATCGTCATGTTGACCTGTTCTCAATTTGAACAGGGAGTAAACAACACACTTCATGTGCTTATATAATACAACCAACAATGTCATTCTTGTCTCAAATATCAAGTCCAACTACTTCATGTCATTCTGATTCAAGTCTGATTCAAGCTCGATCATAATTCACTCAATCATTCTCACAATCCTTGTTAAACATGACTGGCACTTTGGGTCATGCCTTATATACCAGTATTGTCAATATCCAGTTTTGTCTAAACTTGTAATAGATTGCAGGGACTATGTTGATAGTCTTGAAACAAATCACGTGATGTCGTCATGGTCATATGAAATCCAAAGCACTTCAATTAGTCATTGTCCAAGATTATTCTCAGGGTCCTATATGCGCATTGTCATTGGCAAATGGCATGCTACCCTGATGTTATTATGGTGAGCGTGTCCCCATAATTCACATGCGTTCCACATATTCATTTCCACAATTACAGAACTTCCTGATTGTTGCCATAATGCCTGGATTATAACATAGCATATGTCTTGTGAATGGACAGGTACTGTAGAGGGTTCTCATATCTTCTCACCATTTCCTTAATGATATATTTCAACTGAGTACATCTCTTTGACCATACATCTGATGGGCTGGCATGTTGTAATTCTTTCATACATAGTATCAAGTCAAGATACCCAGCATAGTTTGCTTTTAGATCCATGATTGAAATTATTGATGGTGGTCAATTTCCTACTTCTGGAATATCTATCTTGCAGTGCGCTCCTTGTCTAGTGTTTGTTACAATCTTCATAGTGAGCAATCTTGTAGTGTTCTGAAGTTGTTATAATTGTAGCCATTCTCTCTCAATCTTATACTCAAATCATTTGATTGCTCAGACTGGTATTATTTTTCAGTCCAGAAGCTAATCTGGTTATACATTTCTGAAACCAACATGCATTCCACTTATTGTTTGTAATGACCTGTCCTCATGAAGTCTTTATTTGAGTGCAGTGTCCAAACATGTCCACCAGATTGGTAGATCACTTTGCATCAATAGACGGTGCCAATACCATATACCTATATGGAGTTCTATCTTGATGCCATTGTTATTTCAGATATCATAGATCTCAGATCACAAGTCTTGAGTCAGTTAGCTGTTAGCAGCACGTTCAATCGCAATGTCTATCATATTCTCATTACCTCACTCCATCGCACTTGAGCTTAAGCTATTGCCACAATATGATATGTCTTGGGCAATGTCATGGTGTGCATGTGAACAAATCTAAGCATCTGCACAAAGTGATGTCTTCACTTCTCATGTGTCTATTCATATCATCATATTAATTAGCCGATATACATGTATCCTCGTTATCCTTGTGTACATTGGACACTGGGTCCTATCCCCTGTCTCATGATGATTATCTTCTTGTGTTTGGATACCTTCAACCTTGAGATGTGCTTGTTCTAACTTCTATGCTTCACAAGATGTAATCGGCATGACAATTAAATCAGCTCTAAGTTCACTTGGAGTGCCCCAATATAACTCTTCTTCTTGTGAAGGCTCATCACAATGTCCCCGTCAACTTCATGCCCAAAAGAATTTGCTAATACATGTTACTTGTGCTTCTTCTTCATCTGAAGCTTTAACTTGTATACTACAAATGTCATGCATCTCATTGCTTAGTATGATTTGTGTGAATTCCTGGTTTCTCTTTTGGTGATATTTCTCTTGTGTATTGCTCCAACATCCCATGGTCTAAAATTCTTTGCTGTAGTTATATCCAATACCTGTGGCAACATTTGACTGCTGAATCCTTGCATAAAAGTGTAATCATTCCATACCATTCATTCATAATATATTCCAATCTGTATAGATTGCTTAGTGCTAAACTTGGGTTCATACTATTGAGTTGGTTGCTAGGTGCTCACTAATATGTATACTTGGTGTGTATGAGAGATGTGTATTGTACCACATTTGTGTAAAGATACCAAACTGAGCAATACCTTTGTTGCCAACCTGATCCATGTCAATTATTCAGATGGCAGGATTGACTTATATCAAAGTCATGTGGATTTCAATCCATGATATCCAACTCTCACCAATGTAAGTTACATGATGTCTCTGCATACTTCAATGCCTCGTTACGCCCATGGGTGCTTATTCCAAACTCTTTTAATATTCATGTACTTAAGGTAGGTGATGACCATCTCCCTAATGTCTCTGGTCAAATCAATGTCCATATTATGGTAAATCACAATCCTATCCTTCAGCCTCATTTGATAGTTGCCCCATACATGGTGAAGCAATGTGCTTCCAATAACAATCCAATTTTTATGACTCCTCTTTTCAGTGGTTACACAATGTGTGATACCTTTTGCAGACTCTTGGTTCATGGCAATTTCAATACTCTGGATGACCTGATTACATCAGTTAATGTTTCTGCTCAATGTACAACTTATAGATCAAGCTTGGTCATGTTTGTTTTCAGCTAGTTTGGTTCCAGAATTCTACCCATTCTGTTGTCCTTGTATGTCCCCGTAGAGTGGTCATCTGACCTTAGCTATGGCTTCAATTCTGCATTGTGCTTTTTCCGTGCTTGGTACAATCAGGTCCAATCTATTCCTTGTGTTGTCATTGTGCCATTGAATCATGTATGGATGGTAGTAGCATGCTGCTTTATCATCTTGAGCTCATACTAGATATGGGCACCAACACTTAAACATGTATCAATAGGTATTGTCCATGCTCTCCATCGTACACAAACACCCTATTGGAAGCTAATAAGCTAATCACGGTCTTCAGTTATTCATCAAGATAGACAGTTTGTGCTCATAATCTCTGTTCAAATATCTAAGTGAGTCATAATGGATCACTTTCAATATATCATGGCATCATTCCTCAAGAGTGCATTTTTGGATTTGATCTCTAGCTCCTGTACTCCAATGAATAATCATATTTAGCCACTGCATATCCCAAAATACGGTGCCGTGTTATTACTGGCCGACAGCCTGTACATCAATCTTTTAACAATTATTTGTACTGACATCCTTTGATTTTGATAAAGATGCAGTTACAGTATCATTTCAATGTCGTGGTCAATGTCATGATGAAGTCACTTGACGTTTATGTCTATATCCCTTCTGCCCCTAAACGGCGTGGCAATTCATCAGTATGGTTATGTCGCCGAATCCTATTCCGGCTCGGCCTCCGTAGCCCTACACAGAGCAGTGATCTGCGCTCGAGGCATCACCTTGATTGGCCTGCCTCATTCGCTCTTGTGCATTATATGACACAAGGGCCCGCTTCTCATTCTCCTTTCCATCATAATGTTTGGTCAAACAACCAGCATGGTTGCAACATCATTTATGTTTGAGCATGATAGTGTCAATATGCGGCACTGCCTCAAATCTCAAATCACTGGGCACTCTTTCTTGTCCGCTCATGTTTGATTATGTCATGGTCAACTTCACAGACATGCCTCAAAATCCTCATTCAATATGAATCCTGCCATTACGGCATTATATTAGCCTTAATTTCATTGTTATCGATTTTGTCAAGGATCCAGTTCATTAGCACTACTATAACATGTGTCAGGTATATCTTGTACTGAAAGAGCTCTTACTTATGAGTGTCTTGCATTTATCAAATTCCGATGGCTTTTACTTGACCTCTCTTTTGCAATCTCAAATCATGTGTTCAACTGCTTTTTGCTAAATTTCTCAAATCATTGTCTCCAGTTTTAACTGAAATATCGAGCTAGGGTAATCTAGATAGATGACTTGGTCTGCTTAATCCTAATCAGTTGTTCATCCATGTGGTGTCATGCAAGATATACTCTATTTAGCAGACTGTGAGGTAGATTTTATCTATCAGCCTATCAACACCATAGCATTGCCCCGTACAAGTCTGTATAATGCTCATTCCTGTCTGTTAATACCAAGATAATTAGGCATGACTAACTTGCATGTTCAACCTGCTGTTGTCTCTGTTTGAGGAGCCGAGAAACATGCGATCTCCTTAGATAGTCCTTTTTATCCAGAGGCTGATTACCGTATCTCGATTATTATTTGATCATTCTGCTGCTCCTATTTGGTTCATCCAGGGAGACTTATGCCTTCAACCCTGGTATTTGTTATCCCCAGGGAGACTACGTCTTCAACCCTTTTGATGCAAGCAGACTTTTAGCCTGTACGAGCTTTGATGCAATCAAATTTTTCTTTCCTGATGCTATCTTTCAGTGTTAATTTATTTGCTGCTATCATTGCAGCCTTTGATGTCCGCTGTTATCGTCGTAGTCTTTGTCAGCGGCTGCTATCGTTGTAGTCTTTATCTGTCCGCTGTTGTTCATGCAGTCTTTATTGTCCGCTGCTACTTACAGTTTTTTGTCCGCTGCTTCCTCTTCAGTCTTTATTTGTCTGCTGCTATGCTGCAGCGTTCCGTCTTTGCTGTTTTTCGTTCAGGGAGACTATGTCTTCAACCCTGGTGTTTGATCAAAACCGAACTCAATCCCTCTGCTATCTTTGCGGTTTTTGTTCAGGGAGACTATGTCTGCAACCCTGTCGTTCAGTCGAAACCAAATTCAATCCCTCTGCTATCTTTGCGGTTTTCGTTCGGGGAGACTATGAGATCGG
>JALLOZ010000292.1:0-12020 GCA_036939875.1 Thalassiosira pacifica
GCAATAGTCCTTGCCTCGTGTCCCTGCCCCAGCACAACAAGGCACCGCATCAAATCCAGATCGCCTGTAACAAGTAAGACCTGTGTCGCAATCACT
Organism: Thalassiosira pacifica; assembly: GCA_036939875.1. Taxonomy (NCBI): domain Eukaryota; phylum Bacillariophyta; class Thalassiosirophyceae; order Thalassiosirales; family Thalassiosiraceae; genus Thalassiosira; species Thalassiosira pacifica. Next base: position 97 of record JALLOZ010000292.1, read on the forward strand.
GTCTGCGTCACAGTCACCTTGGCAGACATCTAACTTCGGAATTTGAAGATAGTTGGGATGTGGACGTTCAGTGCAGTAATCCCAACCATTTGTTCCGAAAATCCATCCTTGTTCGTCCCAGCAGCCAGGAACAGGCTCGTCTCCATCCCGAGTAAAGCAAACAAGATTGCCCTAAAGATTGAATCATGAAAAAGGAGAGGCAAGCAAAATCTTTATTAGCAGAAGAGGGAGGCTTTCATGTCACAAACAAGCAAACAAAAAGAACGTGACATACCTCGCAATCTTTATCTTTGTCGCAATCACCCTGGCAGTTCCCAAACGGGGCAACAGCATTATCGTCAATGTCCCCAAGCCTAACCTCCATTTGAAAATCACCACTCAACAGCTGTACGGGTTCATCAAGCCAATAGAATCGTTCATCTGGATAGCTAAATTCATCATTTTTCCAAATCCTCATTTGGAAAGTATCATTCTTGTTGGGGTCATCTTCGTGGTCAAAAGCAGCTAGATCAAAGAAGACAAGCTCTCCATCAATAGTACCAGTCCCTTTGACTCTTGCACAACTCTCCTCATTGTTAACGAAAAGATATCTGTAGGAATTAAGTAGAAAACTGGAGGCCAAACCATTGAATGTAAAGAAACAGTCTCCTATGCAAATGGGTTCAACAAGGCTGTCATCCGTTTGGTGTTTGAAATTGAACTTGAAGGAAAGGGGGTCAAAACCAGCCTCAATTGTGCTTACTTCTTGGACCTTGAGAGATGCACGTTGGAGTGGAAGAGTGCAGGTTTGGTCAATTGAGTAATCATTTGGTGGTGGAGTGATTTCCACTGAGTATTTGAAGCCTTCCCTTGGGCACGCCAAATGTATCCAGCTGCCTATGTAGACACGCAGCTCGTACACACCACTTGTTATGGGCGTGAATCTCTTTAAGACTTTTCCATTTGTAGAGCAGCAGTCGGCTACCTGTTCAGACCATGGCAAAAGATAACGGATACCATCTGGATAAACTATTTCAAGGGCTTCTACTGCCACGTACCCAAGGCCATCAATACCAGGCCCACCCTCGAAACTGCACAGGCTACAATCACGCAATGCGGAGAATGTATACTCCTGAAAAGCTGTCAAGTCAAAACGGAAGTTTTGGGAAGGTGTTTCCAGCGGCGGTACTTCTGTGTCATACAGGTAAGAGTCCCAAGGGTTAAGCTGATCGAGATCGCAGCTTCCCATAGAACAAGGCCAAGAACAATCAAAAGAGGCAGGCTCAGTGCCGAGTAATCCTCGATGAGTAGGAGGCTTCTCTTGGTCTTGATGGCCTTTGAGATACCTCGTGTAATTTGTCGCAGGCGGGATTTCTTCAGCTTGGGCTGTAGCTAAAAGTAAATTGAGTCCACACAATGCCTTGGTGGTCTTCATTTTGTAGATTTTGATTTAGTTGTACTTCTAGAGAATGTCAGAGTGAAATGGGGCGAGAAAACATAGGAGGTGAGATTTCAAATACAGGAATAAAACAGTTAAGCTAGACATTCTATGGCATCTCTCTCCTTCAGTCTTACATTGGTTCTGATAGTTGTCGTCCTGTTCTTTTGAAGTGCTAGGATTTTCTACGTAGATATTTAATGTGTTTTTAGGTTTATGTGTTATGTCAACTGTTATGCTTTGATTTTTATGAGCTGAAGTATCTATGAAAACTGGTGCAGTAGCATTTGATTAAGAAGAATGAAATATGCACAAATAAAATGAGAACCCAAACGTATCAAACGAAAAGGATATTAGTGAGATGTCCCATCACTCAAAGGGAAGTATTGACGAATTTGATTGTTCGTTGGGAATAATTTGATGTATTTTAGAACCTCTTGTGCCAGGAGGGTGCGTTCTTTCTTGAAAAAGTCTAACCATCTTTAAAGTGAGTACCAGTTCCCATGTCAATATCATGATGGCTCAAAACAAGATGGGGTTTAGTGCCCAACCGTTTTTGACAGTCTTCTCTATGTTTCTCCAAAGAAAGTCCTGGTGCACTGCAACCTACAACTATCATCCTGGCTGTTTTCCTAGAGGTAGCTAGTGCCTCCTTACTCGATTAGTCTTCATCTTTGAGATAGGTATGGTAGAGGATCAGAAAGACTGCTCAACAACTAAACTGCTCACAGCAGCACATCAGTGCTCTGGTCTTTTCTCTTGTGCCTGCAGATGCCTTCTTCCTGGTTTCAGTCCTACGAAAAAGCTACGCGATTGTGTTTAAGGATGACGATAGCTTGGGATGTTGAGATAAAAGGTATGCAGTGGGTAGGGTCGAGTTGCCTACATGATAATAGTTGGAATTGGATTCTGCATTGTTGGAGCACATGTATTATTGTAGTGCTGTGCGTAGTAGCATTGCCATGTATCGCGTCATTGTCATTGTCGTTGTACCTTTGAAAAGCGGAGATCGGTAGCCACGGGGCCACGAGCAAAAGATCTCCGACCTCCGACTTCATAATCAACTCACAATCAACCTTGAATCAACCAGAATCAGAAGATGAGACGGTGATAATGATAGCACGGCAACACGGCAACCTCCTCATCTATATCGTCGTACAATAACCACCAACGGAAGCAGGCCAGGCCGAGGCATGACCAGCTCTGAGCTCTGACATCATATCCTCTTGTTCTCCTCTCTTTAGCTGAATCCTTGTCTGCCTACCTCTCAATCCAACCTCGACGGCTGTCATCGGTGCAAGGGTCCACCCCACAACAATTTTCAAGCCACCATCCTGGTCGATTTGTAGCGCGTTGGAAAGACTAGAGCCTAGGCTATCGTTCCATTCCATGGGCACCGCTTAGAAGCCTCTCAAAGAGCCATTATGAGTGAACATCCGCCCAGATGTTCAACTTGAGCGGGGGTCCCACCGTCAACAGCAAAGCAGATTTTCTCGACTCGATTTAGGGCCCATTTTGATCCCCTTGGCCTCCTTATCGTCATAGATCATCACGATAAAGAAAGACAAACTTAACGAACGACAAGCTACGGAATCGCAATTCAATTCCACAGCGAACGGAACGGAATGGAACGAAACGATACGATGAGTAAAACGAACGACGACTACTACAGCAACAGCAAGCAAAACAATTGACAACAACGTACAGCGTGGCTACCATACCGCCGGAATCGAACTGGTGAGAGGAGTACGACGCGACAACGACACAACAACAATGCAATACAATACAATCAGAGCTCGCTCCCTTCGGTCGCTGCGTAAATAAAATCACAGTCAATTCAGGTCGACAAAGCCTCTCGTGTCGATTGCTGATGTCAATGCTGATCACTGGGGAGTATGGCAATGGATGTTAGAGATGATGAAATGCGTGCAATCCCACAATGGCATGACATCAAGGGCACACGGCACACACTATATTGTACTCACTGATTTAAACAAAGTGAATTCCACGTGTGTTGATCTGAACTGAGTGTGTTTGCACAGCGACCGGAGGGAGAGAGCTGTGATTCTATTGTACTAGTGTTGTTGATGCATTGCTGTCGTGGAAGAAGGTTGGACGGAGCGTGGTCCAAGAAGATTTGATGGATCGGCCGCACAAGAACTTAGTGACCTGACGTGACATCGATGCCACACTGCAAGAGAAGCCTTCATGATTCATGATTTGTGAAAAGGGCTGAGTGACAGAAAAGTCCAAGGAGTCAGTAGGTAGAATGATGTACCTGATGATATGATCTCAATGGTAGTCAAGTCATCATTGTATGTTCATTCTTTGCAATAGCCATTTGATTGCACAAAGGTGAGAGGTTGAAGGCACTGTATGTAATTTTTTTGGGCTGTTCTAATTTTATAGAATGTTCTAACAAAGAACACAAATCCTGGACATCCATGTTTTGACCGAGATAGGTGCCAAAAACAAAATTGCCCCGATAATGTCAACTTCGACAATGCTTCATATTAAGGAAAAAATATGTTTAACGCTATTGTATGCTTCCTGCGTCAATGGTTGTGTTCTTTCTTGACTGTGACTGAGCAACAATTGGATACATCATACTAATCTCTTTGACTGTGAGAATATGTGGTATCCTTCTGTACAGTATTGTACGGACGAATTGGGCAGCATCACCTTATTTGAGTTTGAACAAAAACTTGCGTTTCCGTTTTAAAACTACAATAGAACAAATCTAACAGTATACAATCTTTTGAACCAAATGATCTCTCTACTTGAAAGCAACTTTACTCTACTCTCAAAGATGACGAAATCAGACCCTTTGACCTTGGAACCACATTGTTAAATTACAGTTCATACAGACCTTCACTCTCTTTTACAGAGCAAATGAAAGAATTCCTCTTATGACCCTTATTTTTAGAGTTGGGTGACCTTGAAGATTCAGAGTCAGTGCAATTGTTTTCATTTGGAACTCCGCTACTTCTCTTGAGCTTGCCTTGAAGCCTAACCTCCATGCTCGACAGCTATATTTCTCAGATAACCGACTCCAAATTATTCATTCTTTTGATAGCACTCTTCTTGAGTCTTGAGACAATTCAATCGAATCGTATCAAAATCATCTTGCCGGGTATTTTCTTGAAAACCCGAATCCATTTTGAAACATGTCATCCACCAGCATGATACCTAAACCTGATCCCATCAATGTGTTTGATGGCAATATCCTGCCTGGAACAAAGATGGTAAGGGATTTGTACCTCAAGGCAACTGCATCTGTTGATAAGGACAAGAGATTGGATTTTTCAGTAGAAAATACACTCACAGCAAAAATTCAAATCGAAGAAACAGCCCAGAAAATTATGTTGGAACAAGTGTGATACAATGGTGGATGTAACTGAAAGAAAAGCAGGTGATTTGAATGAAGAGTCTTGATGGTTTTGATAGAGTGAATCAACAACCTTTGCACAAATAATGATGAATGCAATACTTATCACTATCAAGGCGGTCGCATTTAAACATGGCTGTTATTGAAACCCATATTAGGGGCTCTAGTGAAGGTAAAGATATGGTAATCATATTGCTATAAATATTAAAGGGAAGAAGGGATATATGTAAAGGTGTGGTGTTTTAGAAGGTTCCAGCACACTTTCACTCAAGTACCTCACCATTATTTCACCCAATCACAGCAATAAAAAGCATGATTGCTACAAAAACAGAAAAATATATCATAGTGGCCCCATAACAGAGACATGGGGCCCAGGTCAAACTAATTATAGCAAAATCATATCCCTGAGCCAGCTGCTCCCTCTTTTTTGCTCATGAGACTTGAAAAGAGGGTTCAGCCCTCTTTTCGTTTCACTTGCTTTGTGCAGCATGAAAATGAAATAATTTTTAAATAATGAAATTTCAAATTCTCCCGTAGGTGACATCTTTCCATCTGTCCGTGTTTTTTTAAACACTTTCCGAGTCCCACCAAGTGCAACTGCATGCTGAAAGCAAGCNACATTCAGTGTCTTCTTTTTCTGTGAGGGCCTAGGCCCGAACCCCGAATCTCTCCGAATACACCGCATCCTGCGAATCTATCAATGTGACGAAAGCGCTGCGAATATGCGATCCCAGTGGCGGCCAAGTTAGTATTGTACGTTCTTTCTCTTTTGTTCTTGATATCAAACTCACGCTTTTTTCGTGTCATCAGGACGAACCCTGCTTGTCATCTTTTTACTGCGTCATATTCCTCTCCAGAAGGCGATCGTATCCGGCTAATGTTCTTTTTACTGTATTGTGTTCCTTTCAAGAAGACAAATTTATCAAGGCTCAAATTGATGGCATACATGTGTTGAATTGGCAATCTAGCCTATGCTTTTGCTGGGTTGATTGTCAAATTTTCGAAAATTGTGCTTCTTTTGACTTGAGAGTGGTGCTATTGGGCAGCCCTTGCTCTACTGGTTCCAAAACTGGTCTCGGATTTGACTTTGAAAGCAGCATTTGCAAGATGCATCCAACAGAGAAAAGAGAGATTTTATTTGGGTAAAGTGTACATGCTCTGTCAGGTCATGCATATTGGAAAAGCGTACTTCTCCAAGCACTTTCCATAATAATTTCAGCGTGTGCATGCTATATCGGGGCGATGGTGCTGTGGAGTGTTGTCATTCGCGGGGTCCAAGATGTTTAGATACTTCAGCCGAGTTGATTGAAAATCCCATCTATTTCTTGTGAAAGCAAGAACAACAAAGAGAATGAAAAAAGGATAAGCAAAAGGATCCGGCATGGTACTACTTTTGAGATAAACCCCTCTCAAAGATAGACTGAAACAGTCGTGTGGTATCTAGGTAGTGTAGATATCTCTTTTTTGCAAACACAACGAAGTATCTACCTACGTTTATTGTCCCAACTATTACAATAGAAAGAGAATGATAAGAATTGTATAAGTACCATAGCTCTTGAGATACTTCTATATTTAACTCATGGTATTCATCTAACCAGAGCACCATTCCTATCACATCCCGCCAAGTCAAAAGAAACACACTTACGGTGTGGGTTTTGCTACGGAAGAGCTCTGATGTGATGTCTGTTTCAGTATTGGACACTCCGGCAACATAGATTGAGTTTCTGGCCGTTTCAAGAAATGAAAATGTCTAAATATGGATGATCAACGTCTTTCAACCCAGTCGAATGTATTGTAATCCTCATCACGGCAATCATCAAGGATCAGGTAAAAGCCAACCCACGGGTCGACACCATCACTTTCAGTAGATGCTTGAAGACAAAGGCGATCATCATTTCTTGGCCGTATAGAGCCATCATCGCCAATGTCCCACCTCATTTCTTCCTCATCCTCACAATCCCAAATCACGATCCTTGCCTCCTTTTCAATTCTTTCGGGAATCAAACACTTGTTCGTATCCATTGAAGACCTGATGTAGCCAAAGATGTAATCTCTGTACCAATGTTGAGCTGAGATGTTGTCAAAGGAGATTATGAGGTGAAAATCGGTGAGCAAATGTATTCTTCTTTGCGACAAAAGTCAGTGTCCTTACCTGGTGAGTCGTTGCATGAAAAGTACCAAACATCATTGCCATTAGTTGTATCAGCTGCTCTCAAGTCAACGCACCAGAAATCGTCATTAATATCACTACCTGGAAGAGACTGTCGAATCTTAAAAGGAACAACAAATGGCATTGAGAACATGGTCGTTTCAACTACCTCTTCTCCCTCTGCGGCCAACACCCATCCACCTTCACCAATCAAATTCCCATTCTGTGTAATGTTGTAATAACCACTAAAGCAAAGGTAAATACCATCTTCGATATTGAATTGATAATCCCCGTCAGGAATGCAAACAGAACCAGAATAGGAAATTGCATCCCAATCAGCTTCTTCGTATGCTTTGAAAACAGCAAAGTCGCCATTCTCATCAATCATTTGAATTTTCCACTGTATCTGAGCTGACCAGGGATACTCAACATTTATTTCAATGTTCGAGCATGTTTCCGTAGGGGATAAAGATACCGATGGCATCATCGTTGGCAAGAGTGACATTGACGGCTCCTGACTTGTGGATGGCGCTGGTGTTGGCACAACATATGGCATTGAAAATATGGTTGTTTCGACAACTACGTAGTTCACTGCAACATAATTGCCGCCCTCTCCAATCAACATCCCATTATATGTGATGCTGTAGTAACCACCGAATGAAATAAAGCCTTCGTCAATTGTGAACTGATACTCTCCGGGAGGTATACAAAAAGATTCAGTATATATAGCCCCGCTGAAATCATCTTCATCATAAGTTTTCAATATTGCAAAGTCGCTGTCCTCACTTATTATTTGGAGAGTCCACATTACATCACTCAGCCAATAATAATCAATATTGACTTCAATGACAAAGCATGTTTTGGTTGGCGCTAAAGATGCTGAAGGTAGTACTGTTGGCAAGAAGCTTGTAGATGGATGTTGGCTGGTAGATGGGAATAGGGAAGAGGCCAGAGACGGCAATGTTGATGGCTTCCAACTTATGGTTGGCATCGACGATGGAGCTGATGTCAAAGGTATGCCAAATTGTATTGTGGTGATGCGTTCATATGGATATGCTTCGGCAATATATTCTCCATTGGATGTAATCAATATTTTGCTAGGATAACTGTCTCGATCCCAGGAATTGGTGTGATAGTCAACACGATATGTACCTTCCTCTAAACAGATGGACTCGGTTTGAGTGGGGCTACCACCGGCGGGATAAAAAGCCTTGATCCTAACAAGGTTTCCATCTGCATCAATGCTGTGGATGTTCCATGTTGCTGGATGTGCCAATGACCATTTAGACCAGTCAGAGATGTCACCATTCCAATCTGAGAAATCTATAGTGACTTCAAACTGGTAACATGTTCCTGTCTGTTTTGCAGTCACTGTAGGCAACAGAGATGACGGTCTGGCTGTTGGAGATACAGTCGATGATGGCGCATCGCTCGATGTAGGTGGTGAGGTCATCCAATACAAAATGGGCTGATCGTATGGAATATAAAACTTTGTTCTGCTCTCGCTATTGAACATTGTAGCCCATGCATTAGTAGCATCTTGAACAGGCGCTATCAATTTCCCATTTGAAGTAACATTATAGTCTGAAAATGCCCAATAGTCAAAAAGCACAAACTCATAGAGTCCATCTTTCAAACAAAGTGATTTGCCATGAGATTGTTTCGATTTAGAACTGAACTCAACACTTAAACCACTTGAACCAACTCTGTGAATTTCCCAAGTTGTTTCCTGTGGGTTCTCGTCAGCAGGTATGGTAATGTGAACCCACGAGCACATCTCTGTAGGAGAGGTGGATGGAACCATTGTTGTCGAAGGTTGTGTAGTCGCTGTCGGATGAATTGATGACGAGGGAACACTTGTTGGAGAGCTTTGCACACAGTCAACAATGTTGAAGTAGTGAACTTCGTTGTTCGCGGAGGCAATGAGGTTGCGACCAGAAAGCTTGTATTGGGTGAACGAGCCATCCAATACTAGGGCCTCTTCCCAGTAGGCATTTTGTTTCGCAAAAATGAATGTTTGATTGTATCCGCCAATAGCCATCAAATCTTCTTCGATGTCCAAACTCATACCCACGTCTGACCAACCCAAACTCATACCCACGTCTGACCAACCTGCTGCACTGCACCTTCCCAGGCCTTGGTAATTAGAAGCATTGAGGTGCTGGTGAAAAGAAAACTGATCATTTGCGTCTTGGCGTTCGTATATGAATACATCTAAACATTCACCTGACTGATCACTCAAACCTGCCGAGTAAACTAGATTCTTGGGGGTCATGCTAGCTGAAATGAGTCTTTTATACAACTCATTTGCGTCTTGAAATGGGACCAGCTCACTCTTATCCAATGAGTACCGGAACGTAATCGCATCGATATCTGGATCATATGTGTAGAAAGAGAGGTCGTTGCCGATCCAGACGAAGACAGAAAGGCCTGCGACGATACATTCCACCCGTTCCAAGACACCATATTCAAAATTGGGGATGGCATAAATCTGTTCCCATCCAGTCACCGATTTCCTGAAGATATTGGGTAATGCACACGCTAAATCACCACTGATATCAACGTGCAAACCGTTGCTCAGAGGGTCATCATTTTTCTGCCAATCTCCATTGGAATCTTTTTCGTACATGAATACAAACCCTGAAGGATAGGATGTAACACTGCTGTCAAGCCCCACAAGCGCTGTACTGCCGCTGATGGCTATACTGTGAACATTTACATAATCGTTCTCAATGAATTGAGCTACCAACTGCCATCCAGCCTCTGTCAATGTATAGAATATGACATGAGCATCCCCTGTATTGAGCTCCCGTGCGCCGATTGCCATGTCATTTCCATCCACTGATATCTTCACATTGAATGGATTAACAAGGGGAATGTCAACCTGTTGTGAATTCCCAACGATTTTGTCTGTACAAGCTGTTGGTGAAGCAGAAGGTTCGAGACTTGTTGATGGGGTGGTTGTTTGCTCAACTGTTGGCCTGTAGCTAACGGAGGGTGCATAACTCGTGGTAGGTACATTTGTTGTGGGTGAAAATCTGACAACTTCATTCGTAGTACTAGTAGGCCTGTTCAACGCAAATGCAGCTCCCACAGCAACTGCTACCAGAACGAATAAAAATATGAAGAAACAAATAACTCGTCTTTGTTTGTACCATGGGATCAGTGGTGTAGCATGACCTGAGATGATTATGTCATTGTTTCCATTTTGTGTTTCATCCACCACATAGGCCTCTGGTATATGAGGAAGTCCTTCAGGGTTATCTTCTTGCTCATTACCCGCTTCAACACCAGAATTGACGTTCCAAACTGCATCATTTCCTTGGGCTGATTGCCGGACATCATTAGAACTCGAACGTGGCCTAGTTTCCTGCTCAATTTCAACTGGCGGTGGGATTAAGTTTGATTCTTCATCCCGTCTTTCCTGCAAGTTGATTCCACCTCCAGAGGCTTCAGAATCTCCCACAGCTATGAGCTCCACAGGAGTTTCATTTGCAGATTTATTCTTCAGTCTGATTTTATCATTCTTCATGTTGGGAGTATAATCAACTCGTCTATCATCATCATGAATTTCTTCAAGACCGATCCCCCCATTATCATCCAAATAGTCTAATGTAGATTCATTTGGCCCCACTATGTCATGAATTTCTTCAATGCCACGGCGTTTCCCTGCATCAGCATTCTCGTTTGGTAGAGATACTTCTGGCCCCACACAATCATGAATTTCTTCAATGCCGCGGCCTTTCTCTGCATCTCTATCGCAATTCGGTGTAGGTCCATCTGGCCCAATATCATCATGAATTTCTTCGATACCTTTCGGATTTGGTTTTGATTCGATGGTTTCCGTGAAAATGTCGAAGGGGCCAGCTTCATCGTGAATTTCTTCGATACCAGCAACAGAAGGAGCTTGCGTTTCGAAGTCTCCCCCGGCCAACAAAGTTGAATCTGCCAAATTCTCATGAATCAACTCTGGATCGCGTCCCGTATCAGCCAAGTGCCCATCAGCTGCGGGCGCTGGAGGAGAGTTTGTATCGTTAAACGGCATCAGAGATGAGAGCCCGTCGTCAGATGAGAGCCAGTCGTCAGCATCACCATCATTAGACATAGAATTATTATTTGCGGACATGATTTCGTGAACGATGTGATTTAAGAACTATGGCACGACGGTTGAAGAGTGTTACCCTGCTCAAAGTGCTTGAGCTTCAGTTGAGCTTGGGCATCTTTGGGCATCTCCTGGCTTGGGGTTTGGGGAAGTAACCGCTTTGTAGTCTTGGGTAAAGCGTAGAAATTTGTACTATTCCTACCTGCGTCCGACCTCATTCGCTTCAGAAACAATCATGGCAATAAGACTTCCTTCTGATTTGTACCAATCATATTCGCGGAAGCAGACCTAAGCAGACCAAGACCAGCCCTACGATACGTTGTCACTGACATCCTTTTGCTCTTCTCGCTCTCTTTGTTTGGACTATTGATTGTCGGCCTATCTCTCAATCCAACCTCGACGGCCACCGTCCCCACAACCAATTTCACCCAATCATTGTGGGCTATTGTGGGTACATTCTACAATAGTGCGTTATGGAAAGCCCAAGGCCGGGGCTATCCAGCCATGGCCATGGCCTCGCCAGCCTCCCAAAGCCTCTCAGTGAGCTGCTACGAAATAAAATTTGACCATCGGCTCAACTCGAGCGGGTCGTATGTCGTATCAGCAACAACACGACCGATGTGTGCAGTTTGACCCCCAAAATTGAGCCCCTCGACTTCCCCGTCATTGCCATCATGATGGAATCAAAATTCAACAATTCCACAAGCTACGAAACCGCAATTCAAGTCCGCATTGTCCCTAGCGAATGATCAACAAATCAGTACAGTAACAATTCATAGCTCGGCTGCAGCTCGCGTTGATTTGAACAAATAATACAAATGGTAAAACAGCAAGTGCAAATGCTGCAACACGAGAGAAACAATTACAA
>JALLOZ010000295.1:0-13449 GCA_036939875.1 Thalassiosira pacifica
TCACGTGATATCTTTCTCTCTTGCATTAGCAGATGGCACGATCCTTTGCCTTCTGTTTGTATTTAATCATATCATTTGAGGACTTCTTCAGTTGCTTTTAGCCTTATTGTGTTCTGTTGCCTCTCCAACTCAATTTTTAGGTGCAAATTCTCTCTACTAATGGACAGTTTAGAGCGACGTCAGAGAGGAGTGACATTGGGATGGGAATAGATCTGCTGAAATGATGCAGACACAGATAAACCAAGAGTAGTCCTTGCACTTGTATAGTCATAACTTGTTAGCTTTTGTTTTTCTCCTCCTCCTAAGAAGTGCCCAAGCTTCCAACTTCTCCTGTTGTTGATGTTGGGGTTTCTTCTCTTATTCTTGATAGGTTGGTCAGGAGGCATGGCAGCATTCGATCTTTCAGTATTGTGGTCAGAAGGCGACCCACCCCTCAATGTCAAAGCACATTCAGAGCCTACCATTTTGTCTGGGTGTGGTCATATAACATATACAGTGACTGTGTGAATATCATGGGCAAAAAACAGTATCAACACAGTTAATAATGGCAATACCCATACATAGCTGGTGCAGCAGCATTAGAATCATACTGATTCAGTATAACCATGGCATTGGCACACATAATCTCAGTGGCATTATGATGTTCCGATAAACCAGGATCATCCCCTGGCTATAGCAGTAGCATCTGTCCTCCCTTTCAAGTCAAGACAAAAAGGCTGAATAGTTCAAAATCAGACACTTTAAAAATAAAAATGACGTTCATGAAAGAATGATAAAGCAGTTGCTCTTGCCATCAATTTGCCTGCATCCTGTCCAACTGTTCCAACAGCATTGACCATCCTATCCTCTCCCTCAATCCTGTAATTATTGCTCTTACAACCTGCTTCAAATAGAACAAACATTGAAACAAAAGGTTAGTTGGTCACCAATAAACATGGCAACAGTTGCCATGCAATTGGCACCCATGGCTGTACCAATAAAAGTCAATGACTACTGTAGGTGAATCCCTCCTGGTGCCGCCAAAGCTGCCACCAAATGGAGCATACAAGGTGCCCAGTCATGTACACGTGGAGAGTTTTGACATGTTGGCCGGATCGTGCACAAACTTTATTGCTATCCGGCACAACATTTATTGCTAATTCTTGCTGACACTTGAGACACGGCCGGAGTAAATTCTGACTTCAACCGCAATGATGCGTGCATGCCTACGCTCAGACATCATGGTCAATGAGTGCCCGTGCACTCATTGACATGCAAGAAGAGATGGGTGGGACTCATGGGGGTATTAGGGATGACGCCATCGTTCTGACAGGATCGTGCACAATATTTTTTGCAAAATCTCGGCAGATATCCGTTGACACAGTTGGATTGAATTGTGGATTTGGTCTTGACACTGCACCAATGCCTACACTTGGATAAGACTGTTGATGGGTGCCCATGCACACATCGGAAGGAACAGGAAGGGTTGGAACTTGTAGGAAAGTTAGGGGTGATGGCGGCTTTCCATAGAGACTTGAAGAGGAGATGATGCCATTGTCGCACTGTGAAAATTATGAGCACAGGCGCAATTGTGCTGGGGGCACCACCTTAAACCTAGCAAATTGCTTGGCGCAAATTGTCACCGCATCAGGAAGAAGTGTTCTGATGCGGTGACAATTAGCGCCAAGCAAGATATGCATTCCCCTAGGGGAGGGCGTACCTTACCCGGATGGTGAGGATGTTGGGATTGTAAAGAACAATGTCAATTGATGCCCGTTTGAGGCTTGACGTCGACCACCGATTCGATGATGGTCGATGACTCGAAATATCTTGGGGGAGGGAAATTTAGGGAACTTTGGGGGGGTTGGTTCAAGATTACCCCCTAGCATGGATGGATCGTACCACAGGCAGGTGGCACCCCTAGTCGGATGGACAGGCTAGCTGGTTTATTGTACTCAAACAAAGAAGAAACTCTATGGCTCATTCTTCAAGTAGTCACCAAAGGTAGGATCTTATAGAGGTGAACTTATGGGCCTCATTACCATCCATACTCTAATTGCAGCATTGGAAGTATAGTTTCATCTCCCAGCCTCTTCTGGAAAAGTCTGTTGTGACAACCAAGGGGGCCTCTACAAATCAAAGGAATACATGTGACGTATCCCCATAGGAGCTTCTCAAGCAGACATTAAACTTGCTTTCTGTAATGTCAAAACAGGCTTGACGGCTAAGCTTGACTACAAGTGGGTGGAGTCACATAAATATCAGTACAAGCTCTGGTATCAACTCCCAATTGAGTAGCAATTAAATTGCATCTACAACCAATTAGTCATGGTGTGTCTGACAGAAGAGCCGCACAACAATGACTGCCGAGAGAGAGAGAGCGCTGATGTGATCATCTCTGAGATGAAGCAGATCTCAGATGTCTCAAAATATGTTTGGTTAGAGCTCAGTCCGAAGTAAGCTGTACCACTCCTCTTGGTACTTGTAGGCTTGATGACATCCATTGCAGAGGTGGTTTAGGGTGGCCAAGACCAGTATTCAACACCGCAGATTGATATGCACTCTACGCAACACTTGAGGGAAAGGGACAGATGTATAAGCAGTGGCTCTCAAAACGATGCTCTGGTGTTTGTGGTATCCAGTATATGGTGGCCCACTGGGACCCGACTTGAGATGGCAAGTCTCCAGATTGCAAGCAACAAGAGCGTGCCTGACATCTGAACATGTGCCTGAATGTAGACCACATGAGGCTACAATGGGACATGGCCAACAAGCTGGGGGGTGGCTTTAGAACAATTACATGCATCTGAAATTGGTATATTGGCTCCCCCACTATCACTATGTGAGGGACTAGGAGGTTCAGTGAGTTCCCTGGCCTGGTTGACAAAATGATGAAAGTGGCTGTGAGTCAAGATCTCATCCCTTGACGGCATTTCATGGAGGGTAAGATGTCAAAAGAGATCTTCTTCCTTCAGAAACATTTGCTGATGAGCTCACCTTCCCGTCTTGCGATAGGGGACTAGTCCAAACAATTGATCAATCTCCGCAATGTGGCACTTCATGACGCACACAACGGCTACCTGAGAGTGCAAAAGCGGGCCAAAGTGCTGGAGGAGGTGGACAGGCTCCAGCACATAGATCCGGCTACATTGCCTGTACGTAGCCGGTATTGTTTAGAGATCGACTTCTCGACCTCCTGCAATGCTCACCAGGTTCAACAATCTTATTAGTTTTTCGTCATGAGAGTGACAGTTAAGGCAGGGAAGAGAATTGTCAATAGGCGTTGACGAGCTACTACCAGGGATCAGAGAGTGGCTATAGCGGTTGCTGTGGGTCAGCGGTATTAGAGGGTTGCGGCTGGAGCCATAGCAGCATGGGGTCAGGTTCAAGTGGAACAAGGTTTACAACCTCAACCTTCTTGAGTTCTGCAGGCTGCAGAGCCAGCGATCAGGCCAGGACGATCTCCGGGGAGATTTTTTACGGCGTACGCCGACAATAAACGTCATACAATAAGACTGATTGAAGGGACTGCAAGCTGGGAAGATTACAAACGTGTAGGTGGTTGCACTCATTCAACCTCATTCCGACCAAAGGTGGGCCTTTGGATTGATGAGGATTCCACAGATCACCCTTAGGTGTATCTACGAAACTCTGTCGCCTCAATTCCTGAGAGGTGATGCTTGAATACCGTATTTTGGTTGTGGCTTTGTTGTGCTCAAACATGACAACGGAAAAGACCGTGCACTCTAGACAATCTCAACTGATAGATAATAACCTGTCTAATTCTTTAAGTACTACCTGTTTAGGTATGAGAAAATCATACATGCCATTGAAGAATTTCATGCAGTCAATTCGGTGCAATATTGCAGATAGGTGACAATTACTACAAAGTCAGAAGATGGTGTTCATCATCATGGTACAGGAGGATATGGCAGCAGGCTCTTCTTCATCTCACCAAGATTGTTTTTTATTTTTACATGGAAAGATGTCAACTAGGATTTCTTAAAATTGCATCTTTACTTGTTAGTCCAACAAGTATCACTGAGTCACATTACATTAGACTTTATATTGTGTTATTTTTGTTGTTGATATCATCAATACATACACTTTGTTGTTTTGTCAATGCTTTAATGATATTTGTTTATTATTTGGCTTTGGTCCGTGGAATTATTTTCTGGCCATTTTTCAAGTGTTTGTGAGCTTGTCACAGAAGATCCATTTCTTCTTTTCCCTTGCTCATTGTACATTGAATGGCCCACAAGAAAACTTATTGTATGGATTCATTATTGGATGACGCTCCAATCAGAACAATGAAACAGGATGGTTATACTGCTGACAATACTTTTGTGTTGATTTACCACTATTACTTTACAGCTGGGCATTTGATAGCAGTATTGAAATATCCATCACATTTGGATGTCTTGGACAGTTGAATTGGCATGCATTCACCTGCCACAACTATGTAGGTTATATGTGTTTCCAGGGGTTTTGAGTGAGAGTGGCAGAAAAGTGACATCTCAGCAAGTAGCGATGAGTATTTATTAATATGTAGTGTGTCTTTTTGTGATTTTCAAACTTTATTGTTGCAGTTTGTATTGCATCATGTTTAGTTTCACCTCTTTGTTGTTTACATTGTCAATAAGTTTGAAAACTATATTGGTGGATTCTATGGCTCCATTAGGATTAAAGATCCTCTATTGCAAGCCACAGAAACAATGCTTGTATATCCACACTGTTTGATGTAGATTCCATCTTTGCTTCATAGATACATCACAAAACGTACATATTGTTCTAGGTAAGATTCCTTTGAACAACATCACATTCTCAAAATCACTTGTCAGGCAAAATCTAAACATTATGAATTCTTGATTTTTTGCAGTTTCATGTTCATACTAATATCATACCTGTCATACTTGAACTCGGCTGTCACAAGGCACAGCTAAAGCCATGAGAGCACTTCTCATATTTGATGAAACCATTTCAGTTTCCAGCTTACCTGTCTCTGTTCCATCTGGATGCTCAATTGTTGTCTTAGTTATCTGCCTCCCATCTGGCCGATTTATTACCTTTACTGTAACATGTGGTTCTGGAGCTGGCATGGGTAGTATCGCCTGTCCCTCCTCTACCAGTACCTTATCATTTACCTTGATGCAACATATCGCACTGAAAACCCAAAATATAATTGCTACAATGGCGAAGGCTGCCCCTACACCAAATGTGCATGAAGCGCCATTGCCACAAGCAGCATCTGACGCTAAGAACATCATTGCAAGGCAAATGCGTATTGAGCAAGATCCATACATTACTGTCAAGATCTTCCACACATTGCTGCTACTTGCTTCCATAAACAAGGTCCATATATGGAACCATACAACACCGATAGTCCCAATGGACACCGCGATATAGATAAATGCCTGAGCTACTTTCCAAATTGCATCGAATTCAACTCGCAAGTTATTCCCAATTTCATTGTATCCGTCGTCATTCAAAATGTAGCTTATGCAGTATGACGAGTTATAGTCGTTGGAAGTTATTTCCAAACCCAGATTGTATACCATCTCACAGTCGCCATCATAGTTGCAGGCATTGAAATTGTTGGCAATGGCAAAATGGCAGGAGCTAAGGGCAAGGTACGTAAAGACAAGAGCACATGTCGCCAATAGTGCTGCGAGCAAAGACAAATGTCCGTGCGGTAGACAGCTGTGTTAAATGAAAGAGGAATGGAAAGGAACCAAAGAGATTATATGCGCAGCTCCAACAGATTCGATTAGAACAATCGTCCTTGCCCTCACCGCATTTGTTGTGATGTTTTTGCTTTCTACTTCTTGCTTTACGAGATGAGTTGTCGGGCCTTACGATACCTTTTGCTTATTGACTTTTGTTGATTTGCAAATGTTTTTTTGTGAGGACCTTGTCATGCTCTGGGCGCTGCTCTGATGCACGCTTGTCTTCTGCTTGTGATTTGCCTTCGCATTTCAGATTATGGCAACCCTGTGCTTCTTGATCCTATATACTGATGAGTCCTGGGCTCTCGGTTCTAGGTGGGTTTTGTTGTTGAAGTGGTGCGGTGGTCCGTCCGTATCTACTAGGTCTGTACTGTGGTCTTCTGTGGTATCCAGTATCCACAATCAACCATCAGATTATCATGAACCCCATGCACGCTGAGCAGCCATCAAGGCTGCTGCCACTTCTAGCTTCTTGTCGTATCGGTAGGAAATCTTTCTGACATATGCGCCATTATGGAGTTTGAATTCGAATCCGTGAGGTGTCGGCATGCCTCACATCAGCAATGCTTTTACAGATGCAAATACGTGACGAAAATTCGTTGGGTCGTGTGAGCCTGTTATATAGGGAAGGAGGGCTTGAAGACTGAGGTGAGACTGGCACCCAACTAAAGCGGATGGCGGCTAAGCAAAGTATCTGTTGATCCCTGTCGATGCTATTAGGGAGAGTATGGATATCGTGGCTTGGTACAATACTTGGTACAAGAATACTTGATACGATATCGTCAGCCGGTTTCTTGGTGAGGTTAATTTCTTATGGGCCGTGGCGTGGGCGTGGTATAGGCGTGCACTTGATGCTAAAATCGAATAATTTCAGATTATGGGAGCCACAAACGTGTGGCTCAGATTATTTCTATCTAAGTGCACGGCTGAGTCAGCCGTGACTGAACCGTGACTCAATCCGGGACTCATGTCCCAACACCCCCCTGTCACGTGAACTCACGGACAAATTGTCAGTAGGCATTTTGTCAAACTCCGAGGTATTGGAACGAGAACACATCGTTGAAATCCGACGGGACTGTGGCATAACGGGCTGAGGCGGTAGTGGGGATCGAAGTGAGTAATACGGTAGGATGCGTTCCGCAGCGATGATTTCGGATGGAACGTTTCGCTGGTATTTGAGGAAGGCAGTCTTGGAGACCATCATACAATCACGTAGGCGGCGGAAGTGTGCGCCATCTTTCATTTCCTTCGTGAAGATGTCAGATGGATTAATGATACCGGCAATGTGGGTGACAAAGACGTCGCCAGATTGATGGCATTCACGAACTACATTTTCGCGAAGGTTGATGTGTTTGATGCCTTTCGAGGTACAGGAGCTTGCCCAGTCAACACATGCTTGATTGTCATTGTAAACATTGGTACAGTGATCAGATGAGATCATGCTGAGGTCTTGTGCCCTGAGCCGAACAGATTGGAGTTCTTTGATGCATTCATTGGTAGCTAGAATTTCCGCTTCGCAAGAGCTGAGAGCAGTATGGTCTTGGCGCACAGATTTCCATGCAATAGGCCCCCCTGCCATACAAACAAGAAATCCAGATAGTGACCGGAACTTGAAGAGTTCCAATGGAGTGCCGTCTGGGACTGAATTCCCTACTTGACCTCCCCAGCACGCATCGCTGAAGGCTGTCAATTGAAAACATTCTGAGGGAGCAGGTGGTGTCGCATCATTATATGCTTCACGGTCATGGTGATGCGGAAAATGATTGAAGGCCTGGATGTCGTTGCATGCGTCAGAATGGTAGCTAATGCCATATTCAGCCGTACTATAGAGATATTTGAGGACGTGGATGGCGGCCTTGTAGTGTTGATGATGGGGAGCTAAGTTGTAAGACGACAAGAATGTGAGAGCAGGCGCCACGTCTGGGCGAGAGCATTGGGCAAGCCAGTTGATGGACCCAATGATTTGCTGGTACAGTTTGGTACGGCGCTTGAGGTCGGGATCATGTGGATCAGCGTTGGGAATAGAATCAATGGGCATTCCTGATCGGTAAGGAGACATGTTTGGTACTCGATTCATTTTGTCAACGCCAAAGCGATTAGATGTGAATTCAGTGAATGCTGATTGACAGAGATGGACAGCCAGATGGCCGTCATCTTGACGGGTCCACGTGAAGGCAGTCCCTAGGAAGTAATCAACGTCACCCATGAAGTCGACTTTGATTCTGTCTGCAAGAGACTTCTGGAAAAGGGATTCCTCTTCTGGGCTCGTAGAGAAGAACACAAAATCGTCTACATACAGACCCACATAGATTTCGTGGCGCTTCGTGTCGGTTGGAATGGAAGCAGATTGTCCAGAGAGTACTGGCGAAGAAGGAGAATTTTCGAGGATACCAGAATAGAGGCATGGGTCGTGAGGTGATGGTGTCAGGCCCATGTCTTCCAAGATCGAAGTGATCATGTTGTACCAATGTTTAGGACTTCTCCGGAGTCCATAAAGAGTTTTACGAAGCAGCCAATACTCATCGTTCTTGAAGGCTGGATCACCGGCTGGTGGTCGAATGACGGTGACTTCATCGTCGGGAAGGGTAGCATTGCAGAAAGCATTCTTGCAGTCTCCTTGCTGGAGAATACGTCGATGGGTGATAGCTTTGGCAGTAAGAAGACGAAGTGAGTCATACTTAAGAACTGGCGCATATCGTTTCGATTTGGAATATATGCGGTCTTCATGGTTGCCAAGGACGACGATGCGGGATTTTGCGCGGTCAGGTTTTCCGTCGCGGTCAGATTTTACGACTAAGACGCACATTGACGGGATAGCCTTCGGGATCTTGCCTGCTCGCTTGAGGGCAAGGTAATCCTTTTTGGATATACGTTCATAGACGCCAAGTTCCTCTAGCCCCCCTTTCTCTTCATTGTAACTGTCGAGCCAGACTTGTCTGTCTGGATTGGAAGGATGCAAAGCCTTGGACAGTGAAGGAGGGCAGGGGCCAAAGAGATTCTTAGCTGATACAAAGTTGAGAGAAGGGGCTGTGTTAGTTGTGGCTGATTTAAGGAAAGTACTCATGGTGGTATGCCCAGGGAGAAGGATGTCCTCTTCTACCAGAGTGGTCCAGTTCTGCTTGAAGTTTGCTAGCGGGACGGACCAATCAATCTTCTTTGATCGGAGATTGCGCCGGGCTACAAATTGAAAGCCGGTGTCGGAGGAGTAGTGGATGAAACCCTTATGGAAGGCGCCATTGTGATCCATAGTGACCTTGGCATTTGGCTGGAAGATCGACGGGATGCCCGAGATGCGGGAGGCCTCTGTTGGTGCTGATGGGTTAGGTGCATTGGTTGGCAGTTGGGTGCGGACTAAGGCGTCGTAGGTATGTTCAACTACTGTGCCGTCGTCAATGAGGATGGTGTACTGGTCGGGTGTGCTATCGGGCAACGGGGCTTGGGTGGAAGGATCAGTGGAGGGAGAGAGTGGTCGAGGCAATGGGACATTCTGAACAGTGCCTTTGACCATCTTGTTATCAACGGAAATGGATAGTCTCGTGCCCGGCGGGAATGGCTCGGGAGCTGGGTCTGTTCGATTTCGGAGAAGCCCGCATGTGAGCCCCCCTGAGTAAGCACATGACTTCGGGAAGTTGGTAATGGGTAGACAGCCTTCATCAAGACGGAAGTCCGGGGGCCGGTAGTACTGGCGGGTGATGGGATTGTAGAACAGGATCGTGTTGGACCGATCATCACGTCCTACCGCAATGGCGTCCAGAGATTGGTCTTCACTCTTGGATCGTTGGGCACCACCGTCTTTATCGTGAGGAAAATATCCGACGGAGAAGAGTTGGAACCAGGTCTCTGGCCGAGGCTTCTCATTGTGAACAAGCTCGAACGGGGTAGTGAGTTGGCGGTTAAGTCTGCCAGGGACCTGATTGACCATGGTTGCCGCATGCCGCAGAGCAAAGTACCAATACTCTCGGCCAACCTGTTTCTCGGTGATGTAGGCCCGAGCCATACGAAGGATTGTCTGCCACGTACGCTCGACGAGGCCATTGGCTGACTGGCGCTTAGCTGGGGCTGCGATGATGTTGCTGTCGTTCTCAAGAATCCAACGGAGTGCTTTACCTCCAATTAGTTTCTTGTCGAAATCAGAGTGGAAGCGACGGGGCAACTGTCCTGCATCAGCTTTGAATTCGGTCAGGGCGGCAACAATAGAATCAGCAGACAACGAGGTAAGGCCATAGAACCAACAGTAACGTGTGGCAACGTCAACAAGCAATAGGCCGTAACGATATCCACCAAGAGCAACACAATCTCCAAAGATAATGTCCATGTGGACTTTGTCTAGGAACTTGCGGGGTCTCTTGTTAGGTTTTCCTTTGGGTGCACCCTGTATTGTAGCAAAGTCACCAAGAGTAGGGGGAAGTTCACCAGAGGAAATCAGCGTAGCGTTTCTCGCTGCATCTATTAGATGACGCTGCGTGCGGAAACGACGACAGCCGAAGATACGATGGAGCTGAAGAGAGTCGAAGTTGCGGCGTGATTCGCATGGAGCTGGAGTGTAGGTAGGAGGTACAGATGGAATGGTTGCGGGGTCGTGATGTACCTGTTGGAGTTGCTTATGGGTCAATGGCTGGCGCGAGTTGGCGGCTATTTCATCCAGAGAGACGACGTCATCCGTAGTTGTAGGTTCAGATGGATCCTGTGGAGGAGTCGAAGTTGGGTCGGGAGTTGGTGATGTGTCGGGAGAAAAAGAGACAGATGGATTAGCTTGTGGGTCCGATACGGAGGCGTCGTCATCCTCGATAAGATGTGGTAGAGTTGGGTGGGTAAGCGAGGTAGCTGTTGTTGGTCGACCTGAGGGTGGAATGGAAGGTAGAGAGACTGGCGCTTGTTTTGGTTCGGCATAGTCGTACGCGCCGTCGTAGGAGCTCCCGAGAGGCTCGAAACTGAGGAGGTTATCCTGTGAATCGTCAACCGCCAGGATGAACGTGGGGAAGAGAATGAAGGAGCCGCTGTCATATGATGCGAAGATACCGCATCCTTGTCGGAGCCGGTGACGACGGAGAGAGAATAGTGGTCCGCGAAGAGATGGGATGTGCAGCGCGTTACGAGTCTTGACAACTCGACCGTTAAGACGGTACACCGCTGTACCATAACCCTTGATTTCCACGAGTGTCTCATCGCCCAGAATAGCATACTTACCTGTGACCGGAGTGTAAGACGCAAAAGACTTGTACTCCGGAAACATATCATCGGTTGCTCCAGTATCCCCACAACATTCTTGGGAATTCGGGACGCGCGACGCAACACTACCTGTCTTTCCATCTGACCGATCGGAGAGAACACGTGTCATTTCGGCGGACAAGAAGTTCGCCACCGAACGTCGAGCTTGAGCATTCGTGCTTGCACTACTGCGACGACGTTGTCCGCGATGACGCCATTTGCGCGACATGCGAGACCACCGACAAGTAGGCAATGATACGGGGGGGGGGTCAGCGACAGAGAGCAAAGAGGCCGTAAGATAAGCAGTAGATGATGTTTTAGTATTATCATGAACTACGTTAAACTCCGCATCAAAAGCTGTCGTCGAATCATCATCAGAGGATTCAAGAGCGTCAAAATAGTTCCTCGGTTTTGACTCCGAAGGAGTCGCTGCTTTAGCAGAGGGCAAGACAGGTTCAGGCAATACAACATCTGCCTGTGGAAGCACCGCTGGGGTTGTTGGAGTAGATACTCTCTTTGCTCCAGGAGGTCTTGGTGCCCGGCGGGGAAATGCTTCTTGGTATGCCTCTGAGATCGCCAGGGCAGCAACGGAGTCATGTTTATGCACCACGCCAGCTTTGGCCGCGGCAGGACATCCCTTCTCGCGATGGAATTTGAGACGCTCTGCATTGTCATCCGTAAGTTTGTAGAAGCAACAGGCACAACGAGTCTTGTCTTGACAGAGGTCGGCGACTTGTTTCCAGAGCAGAGCCGCTGGAAGAGGGTATCCCGTGGGCGGAGAGTGTTTCTTTGGTGGAGGATGTGGTTGACTTGAGGGTGGACGAGGCTGAGGTTGAGTGCGAGGTGCCGTGTCGCCGGCACCTGCACGTTGTACTGCCGGGAGTCCTGTTGGGAGATCTGGCAGTTGCCCATGTCTCTGGATGTCCCGAAGGCGCCCCTCCTCGCTCACCATTTCCTGCTCGAGGGAGCGGACGGAGGCATTAGTGATGAGGGGATCGTTCATCACATAGCGCATGTTGAGGCCAGGGTACCGTGATGAGTCAAGATGGGCGAGGGCAAACAGGGGCAAAACCTCAGATACTGTCATCGCTCCAACGACTTGCTCGATGTCTCGAATACGAGCCATATACACACCGCTAGTCTCGGAGGGAGACTGATCGAGCGCGACGAGATCCCGGACCGCCTGCATTCTCCCAGCCATTGTTGTTCCGCTCACAAGCGTCAGGAGATGGGAGAGCATTTTGAACCCATCGGTCTTGAACTCGACAACGTTGAGTATGGAGGCTTTGATTGATGGAGGAAGGCGGTCCTCCTGGATCAATTCCTTCCGGATCCACCGCGACTGAGTCTCAGTTGAGACCTCCTTCTGATGCCACGTTTTGACAGGTGCAAAGAATGGGGCCTCCTTGAAACACTCAATCTTCTCCAGCCATTCTCGTTTGGAGGAATCGGTTCCATCCCAATCTGGAAACGAGGGTGGTTTGGAGATGGAGGAGTTCGATGTGTTGGCGGCGCCCAACGCCTGAATGAGTTGTTGGAGTGCGGCAGTAGGATCGTACTGCTGTTGGTGCACCGGTGCGCCAGGTGGAAATTGTTGTCCAGGCATAGGCGTGCCTGATTGATGCTGCCACTGTGGTGGTGGTCCGTATGAGTACTGCGGTGGCTGCGGACCGTACCCAAACTGTGGTGGAGCATTTGGTGGAGCATTGGAGAATCCGGCCTGCCCCGGCGCGAAGTTGTACGATTGAGGTGGAGGAGGCTGCTGGGATTGAGCATTATGTTCGTTGGCGCGGCGCTGATTGTCGTAGGCCCGTTGTTGTTCATATTGAAGTTGTTCGAATCGTTGTTGTCCAAATTGTTGCTGTTGTTGATTGTATTGTTGATGCGGACTGTAAGCGCCGACGAATGGTTGTTTATTTTGTTGTTGTTTATCAAATTGTCGTTGAAGTTGTTGGGGATCGTTGTTATTATCCGAAGATGAACGAGGCTGGTCTGCCAGAGGAGCTGCTGGTTTTAGCTCCGATGGAGACGCCGCGGACTCGGACATGTCGGACGTTGAGGGAGGAAGGGGCACATCGCGTGGTGTCGTCCCTGGATCACCAAGCGAAGGATTCGGATCGACATCAACCGGAGCAATGGTCGGGATGATGCGTCGAATTTTGGCCATGGGGTGGAGGTCGTCCCATGACTCCTTCGTTCCCGCGAATGGAGTGAAAAAGAACTGGTCGAAGCCCAGCGCCATCCGATCAGTGTGGAACGAAGGCAGGAGGGATAAGTCCACGACGAAGTAGTAATATACTGCTCCGTCGGCGGAGCTTGCGACCGTGAAGACCCCCTTTGTCACGGCGGATGTGTTGCCGAAAGCGACATCGGGGGATGCGATGGATGCGTCGGGATGCGGCGCGAATTGCTGAGCGTAAGCCGCCATGTTCGGGCAGCCGCCGCGAGCGGAGTGCACTGTCTCACGAGGCAGATGCAGAGGAAAGAGGGGCAAAGATGCTCTTGGAAGTCATCCAAAAAAGAGCTCTTGCCCCAC